>JABACO010000327.1:0-2500 GCA_013339895.1 Ephydatia muelleri | reverse complement strand
TGTACTTGAAGTACTGCAAGCTGGTGAAAGCAGTTGCTGCTCTGTTGCTGCTGGATCTAGTAAAGTACTGCAATTAATGAATAGTATACATGTTAACTGTGGGTTTTTTCTAACCTGTGTTGAGCATAATCACAGCCCACTGCGGAGCACCACATGGCAATTCAGATTTGGAAGGAAGTCCAGCTATCCTTTCCTTTCTTTGAACCCCTCATGATCTTTTCCAGAACCTTTTTTTGCTGCAAGGCGCTTATCAAGCTTCACAATTAGCCGGTTCAGAGCTTAGCAGTAACAAAACATGTAATCTATTTCCAAGCATTTGATTGAATAACTCACCGGCTGATCTCCAAGTTGGTTTGTGTGTCTGCTTAACTGATCGGTGATTGTACTCAGCGTCACTCTCATCAGTCATGTAGGATAGATCAAGCTGGCTCCACCTCTCCTTTTCACTATCTTTCAGAACCGATGCCCTTTGAAGATACAACTGCATGCATGGTATGTGTTATGAAATGTTGATACCACGTTGTGTGAGTAATTCACCTTTTTCTGTGACCTTCTTTTTTTGCTTTTGCTTTCATTTGTTTTTACTCTTTCTTCTCTACCTTCAGCCGAGTCTTTGAATTTCTTCTACGAGACTCATAGTATCGATATATTGCTCCTGTTACATGATAAACAGTTGGATTTCACATGAGTCATAATGTACATATCCAGCTGTACTTGAGTGAAAGTCACTGTACTGTTCTAGCTTCGCCAGTTTTTTAATTTGACTCAGGAGCCATGTGGACACCTTCTCGTTGTGATCACTCCTGTAACTGTATAAAATAAGAACGCAGTATTAGTACACATGCATCGCAAGAATTCATAGACCTACTTCTCATGAACTTTGTATTGCTGTTCTTCAGACATTCCAGCGTAAATGCACTTTATTGCTCCCTGTACAATTCCAAAAGTATTGCACATTCCTTCCATAGTACATACGCATCGAACAGTTAACTTACGCTAAGCTCTGAAGGAATTCTTTTGGATGGTGGCGGCTGAACAATTTGAGGTTGTGCGTGCGGCGAGAGATGATTTTTCAACTCATCAACGCTCTTTACGATGTCCTCGACCCTTTGGACCACACTTTGTATAGCTACAGCGTTGTGCTGTTGCGCTTTTTGTAGGTCTGTAACTGCTTCAGTTAACTTCTCTACCTTTTCCACTACATCTGCGTTTGCAGTGGGGAGCGGTGCATCCCTTGATCCGCCTCTTCCATAAAAACCATGAACCGCCAGCGCCATGATATGCAATTTAAAAAATACGCCACGTGCATAAAGCATTAACCCTGCGAAGTTTCAATTTAGTTCACGAAACTCATATATAATGCACAACAAGAATAAATGTAGCAATCAGGCAATTCACTCGAACTCAATACAGATGTATGATATGATATTATATGGAATTCTTACTAAGCAGTTGAGAACAGTGCTATTGATGGAATGGCAACTAATACATTATCGGTGAACGCAGGAAATCTCAGTTGAAGGTAAGCATGGGCACAGACTGAAACAATTCTTTGAAGTGGAATATAATTACAGAAAGAGGAGTCTTCATACTCATTTTCACATACTGTTGCTGACTGACCAAACCAATGCTGCTGTGCATGAGGCCTGGCCCATTTGACATATGCAAATATGTGAGTCTTTGATTCTGTATGGTTTCTGGTAACAGTATGTTCAAAAAAAATATTGGACAACTCCGTAGTGAAGATCTCCCATGCTTTGAGATGAACATAACGTATTCATCTCGTTCACGCCTGTTGTAGGCCAATATGCAGATATTATTGATCCTTTATCGGTTCTTGCCATAGTTGAATGTATGATGTGATCGGAATAACGTGCTCGTCCTGCCATGTAGAATGCAACTGACAGTGGATCAAAATCTGAATATAGGTAGCCATAAAGCGTACTTAGCTCCTCAATCATTTTTGCATCCATATATTTTGAATGTATATGAGGGAGAAGTGCTCCCATAGTTGTATCTTCCAAGGTGAAGTTACATTCCCATAGTGAAGACATGGGACACAGTGCCAGCTTACGGGTACTTTGCAATGACATGGACTTCATTGAACCATTTGATGTAAGAGAACCAGAAAGATTTTTGTCTTTGCATAGTTGTAAAATATCTTCAAAATCATCTTCAAGGTGCAGAGTCATGGAATTCTGCTGAAGTATAAACTTTTCATAAACTGTGACTCTATGTTATGATTATTTGTATAGTAGTTTCCAAGGACACCATTAAATCTCTCGAAAGAGAAGCACCAAAAAGTGTACACAGGGCCATAGTCTAGAATTACATCTTTGAGGTGCAAATGTAAATGCATATTAATAGTACAGTGTTCTGTGCCAAACAAGGTTTCGAACATCTTGCAAAACTTCACCAGGTATTCATCGGCTGTAATGACACTTTGTTTTAGTATGGAACGAGATATAAGAATTGTGCAAGCCCGAACATAGAGCAGCCA
>JABACO010000326.1:7500-42738 GCA_013339895.1 Ephydatia muelleri | reverse complement strand
AGGATGGAGGAAGACATGGATACATTTGCTGATTTATCTAGTCCCAGCAATATAACTGAACACAATGACAATGAGGTATCCTCCCATGAAGAAACTACTATTCTAGATACTGTGGCGGTAAAAGAATGTACAACATCCTGCCTTCCATTCCCTTTGCTTCCAGAGGCGTGGTATGAAAAACAGGGAAAGTTTTTTAGTGCTAATATTGCAAGGGCCCAGTGCCGTAAGACAATCCCATTAAAATGAAGGCGAGCTCTTGTCTATGGATAGAAGCACTATTTCAGTCTCAATGCAAGATAGTATTGCAATGCTTTTGGAATCCATAAGTAAAAGAAATTGAATCTTAAAAAAGTAGGATATTTAAATAAGTGTGTTGAAGTGGGAAAATATATCTTAGAAAATGGTCCAATTGTCTCAACGCAAGATGTTGCAAGTGTGTATAATTCTGATTCAAAATGCAAAAAAACCAGGCCCAGTGAACTATACGAAATATTATGTAAACATTTCAATATTTTGCAAGTGTATATATCTGGAAAGGCTTACCTAATAGGTGACCCAACACCAAACGTTGTGAGATTGCTTTCTGATGTAATATCTGCAATTGATAAAAATCAAGTAACAAAACAAATAGTTGAGGAAAGAATAAAAGGTGTGTATGCTGAATCTTTGCAATATATCGACACACCAAGAGACAAACAGGTCTTAAGAGGTCTCATATCCATGATTACAAATATATCTTTTACTTCACAATTAGAAGATAAACTGAGCAGACATGCCACAAGAACTGCAAACACAATGGTACCAATACATATAAGCAAGTATGTATGGATTAAAGTAACATCTCAAATTGTTAGGAATGATATGACATGTATACAGCAGCATTTGCTAACTAAGAGAATAATTAGACTCAGAAAACTGAAGGATATCAAAGTAATTGCGGAAGGACGAGGACGTGTAATGAAAGCCAAACAATTTCCAGAGCTAGCTCATATACTAGAGTATGCTTTTGGTTATCATGACACACATGCTAACAGTGGTGGTGGGACTGAATGTCACCCTCGTTTAACTGACGGAATCATGTATAGGACAGCTGATAACCGCACAACTATGAAGAGTGCCAGGAAATTACTTTTATCCTTAGCTCCTGAAGGTTACCGTATTAGCTTAAGTTCTTGTTATAATTACACCATGAATTATCGTGTGGGATCAGCTCAGGCTGTTCGACACCACGATGGAAAAGGAGTGAATGCTGCTCTATCACTAAGTTTACCCCCTAGGATTGAAGCTGAACAAGTTGTAATAAATCTACACTGGTCAACAGCAAATGTTAATTGATTGTTGATTCCTCAGCCTGCCAACAGAATTCTTCAATGGTTATATCAAAAGATGCCAAATCTATTGTCTGTGGTGACATAGCTCCTGTCCAAAAACCTGGTCGATCATGGAAGCCCAGAAATTTGCCAGATCATAGCTGGGATCAAAGCAGAGTAAATGCCATAACCCCAATGACGTTTCTGTTTGTAGATACTATCATAACTCAAAGAGACATACATGTAGAACCTCTTAATGCTGAAGGAGTAGTACACACTGATAATGTGATGTACATAACTCGCACTGGTCAAGCTGTAAGTTTAATTTACCTTTCTTTTTATGAACCGGATACGGCATTCAAGTGTGCAAATGAACTATTGTATTTAATGTCACTGCCTTCGTTGGATTGTTTATTTAGAAATCCTGTTACAGGTAGGATGAAAGAAGACATAGTTCTGGTTGTTGACAATGGGCCGTCAGAACAACCTTGTAGTTATATTGTGCAAATGCTTCTGGTTAGATTGCTTAAATTTCTTAATTTAAATAAGATTGTTCAGGTAGCTTTTGCGGAATATCATTCAAAAAGAAATTTTGTGGAAAGGGCCCATTCTGCTGAAAACTTTGTATTGTCACGTCATGGACCCTTCAATAGTTCAACTATTCACCCTGCTTCAATACCAGGTAGTAATGAACATAAGGCAAACATGGAGGCTATGGCTCAAGAAGTCAAGGACTGTATCAATACTGCTATTTTTGCTGGAAAACCACTACAATGTTTTAGAGGTCTCCCAAATGATGATTTTATTTTCAATGATGAAGAAAATTTGAAAAACTTCCTAGAACTGTCTGAGGAAAGAAAGCTTCTGGCAAGCCCTTTAACCACAAATTATGGACCTGTTAAAAATTCATTGTATAGTACTTTAATAATGGCATGGCAGTTAAAAGAGGAATTCAGTGGTTGTTATATAGATGATTATAAGGTGTTAAATAATAAATATGCTGGACATAAAACATGCCATGCTGATAAATACACAACTTGCATTGTTTCACCTGATTTTCCTTCAAGTCTTGTGACAAATATTCAACCCCTCCCAGATTATATACGATGGATTCGAACCAAAGAACTTCACTATATGTCCCTTAATGAAAGGCACATTTTGAAAAACGGTGTGTGGAATGACATAGCAGAACTTTTTCTACCATCGCTAATTTTGGAGATAGTAAGAAAAATAATACAAACCCCTCCTGATGACATAATGCTATTAATAGCACTTCTGGCCTGGGTTAAACCTGATGAAGTAAAGGAATATATGAAGAACAAGGACATTGAAATGATGAGCTGTTTAGATAATGATGTTCAAAAGGAAACATGGAAATTACATCCTTTATACAGAAGCAACAAAAAATCTGATCTTGAAGAAATGTGTAAGCGTATGCATCTTCCTATTCCTGCTGGATATACTACTAAGCATAATGTAGTGAAATTAATTGCAAATAAAAATAATGACTCAATACCCAAAACAGCTATTTTATATTCTGGAAATCTTGCACGGGTTCCAGCAACCACAACTGGATTGGGAAAGTTATCAGTTGGACAATTGCGAGCCATTTTGCATTTTCATGGATTTTCCTTTTCAGGTACCAAAGATGAGTTAGTAATTCGTGTTTACCTATTAAAACATAACAAGATTTCTGCAATGTTTGGAAAAGAAGTGCAACAGTTAAAAGATTTAATAAAAATAATATATGATCTTATACACTGTCAGCGTACAGCCAATGTAATAAGTCATGTTCAAAATATAAGAACATACAGCTTGTCATCCACAACAAAAGTACCTTTACCATCACACGTACAATCTGTTGAGGATTTGTCTACCTTGTTTGAACCATTAATACAATTCATAGACATTGTGAGTAGGGAAACAGCTAGCAAAGCTAATCCCAGTCCCATCGATGTGGAATGCAGTTTAATTAATCAAAGTGAATCTGACATTATTAGAAACCAGGTGTGCCAGACTGGAGCAAGAATCACAGTGAAGTGGACCAAAGAGCAAGTTGGGGATTCAGGCTGGAAACCCGGATGGTACACAGCAGATGTTCAAGGTTATGATGATATAAATGATGAAATAAGTTTAATTTATCCTGGCGAGCCGGACCTCGTATATAAAATGGATGTAGAATCAAGCGTAACTGAAAAATCTATTAGAATTGTTAGACCATGCATATGACCGTTGTTTTGAAAGTCTTTTTATAGTTTTTATATGGTTCATGAGTGTTTTATGGAGATATGTATGGGTGGCGTTGAAGGGCCTCTTATTTTAACAGGCTAGAATAATTATAATATATTTAAAAAGATATTTGGTAAAGTTCTTCTAGAGGAGTGAGTGTTCACCATCTTTGTGTCCCAGTGGGTCCCCATACGAACGTGCCAAATTGTTCATCAAAGCTGTCCTCTGAGGGGGTACAACATACTGTCCAGAGGATGAACAAATGGAAAGTGTTTTTTTTTTTTTGGGGGGGGGGGGGGG
Organism: Ephydatia muelleri; assembly: GCA_013339895.1. Taxonomy (NCBI): domain Eukaryota; kingdom Metazoa; phylum Porifera; class Demospongiae; order Spongillida; family Spongillidae; genus Ephydatia; species Ephydatia muelleri. The sequence continues at coordinate 38,899 of JABACO010000326.1, read as the reverse complement.
GGGGGGGGGGGGCAATCTGAGGTTGTCCAAGGGGTGACAAGTGATCAACATGTTTGTGTCCAAGGGGGGGTTTATGCTATTTGTCCAGGGGGGCTCTCAGAAGAAGGTGTAAATGATATGTCCGAGGGGGGGTAGTGTGAATTTGTCCAGGGGCCAAATTGTTTATGAAAGCCGTCCTAGGGGGGATACAACATACTGTCCAGGGGGTGCAGGAATGAAGGATGTGTCCAGGGGGTAATCAGAGGGTAACCAGTGATCAAAATGTTTGTGTCCTAGGGGGGGTTTATGCTATTTGTCCAGGGGGGCTCTCAGAAGAAGGTATAAAAATGATATGTCCAGAGGGGGTAATGTGAATTTGTCCAGGGGCCAAATTGTTTATGGAAGTTGTCCTAGGGGGGATACAACATACTGTCCAGGGGGTGCAGGAATGAAGGATGTGTCCAGGGGGTAATCAGAGGGTAACCAGTGATCAAAATGTTTGTGTCCTAGGGGGGTTTATGCTATTTGTCCAGGGGGCTCTCAGAAGAAGGTATAAAAATGATATGTCCAGAGGGGGTAATGTGAATTTGTCCAGGGGCCAAATTGTTTATGAAAGTTGTCCTAGGGGGGATATAACCAACTGTCCAGGGGGTGCAGGAATGAAGGATGTGTCCAGGGGGTAATCAGAGGGTAACCAGTGATCAAAATGTTTGTGTCCTAGGGGGGTTTATGCTATTTGTCCAGGGGGCTCTCAGAAGAAGGTATAAATGATATGTCCAGAGGGGGTAGTGTGAATTTGTCCAGGGGCCAAATTGTTTATGAAAGTTGTCCTAGGGGGGATATAACCAACTGTCCAGGGGGTGCAGGAATGAAGGATGTGTCCAGGGGGTAATCAGAGGGTAACCAGTGATCAAAATGTTTGTGTCCTAGGGGGGTTTATGCTATTTGTCCAGGGGGGGCTCTCAGAAAAAGGTATAAAGGATATATCCAGAGGGGGTACCTTGAATTTGTCCAGGGGCCAAATTTATAATCAAAGCTGTCCTGGGGGGGATACAACATACTGTCCAGGGGGTGCTGCTCTAACATGAGCTGTCCAGGGTGGTTATATTTATAAACGTGTCATCCGTGGGGGTGTACGATTAATTAATGGAATAGCCCAATGGATGCACTTTTCCTCGTTGTTTTCAAGACCAGGCCATAGCTCTCCTTCAGCATTCGCCGGATAGATGATAGCGATTGCGGTATTTATGATTTTTCGTAAGATAGTGTACTTAGGTATGAACGCAGGATGACACTTAGAATCTTCAAGCTTCATTTTGTTGCCTCGGACATACACCTTGTCACTACTATATTCACAGCCACATTTGATACAAGCGGAAGCCCTGGGCGTAATGGGGGACGTAGGCGGATTGAAGCGAAGTACTTTCTCCAGCAACTGATTGTGAGTTACACCCAAAGGAACGTATAATATCTCAGGGCATCTCGTGTATCGATCCTCAGTAACCTCACGTAAGGTACGCGTAATCAGCCTATTCAGTATTTCCAGGTCTTCGGCGTTAGGTATTATAGATTGTGCCCTTTTGGAGTTGGTGGTTATCATAATCATATGCTCAAAGATGGTTTGACCGAAGTAGAAGTACAGCGCCTCCAGCTCTTCTCGAAAGTTACCATCTGCTCGTTCCGGTGGCTCTCTGAATGGTAAGAAATATATAACGTAATCGAATTGAAAAGCATCGTTAGCCCGTACAATGTGACGAATAAACTGCAAGTTTGTCTGGAAAATTGTAGCGTCGGCCCTTCTGGCCAAGTCGCCAAATCCAGGCACATCTGTCACTCTAATCATCGTTCGACTATTGGCAAGAACATTTAAACTTTTTGTGCAGCTTTCGAGTCCAGTACTCACAGCGAAGTGGGTAATAAAAGGTTCACCAAAATGCACTATTTCGTCACTCGAGGAGCCATCCGGAGAAATCGCCAGAAGGATATTTCCAGTTGTGCTTTTCCCCATGCCTGCTTTTCCAACCAGCAAGATATCTTTGTAGTCGTTTTTCATCGCCATCGAAAGCCTACACAAAATGTGTCATGTATGCACACAGAAATTTTTACAGAGACTGTTAATACCATATAAGAAATGGCCATCATTCTGTTCTGTAGTATCTAATCATTCACAATCAGGTATGATAGCAGTGGTAAATGATGTATTTCGGTAGTTGAGCACAGCTGTGCATCACCTATGAATGTCATTGAGTGTTTCAACAGTACTTTAGCATTTGGGAGGGGGGGGGGGGGGGGGGGGGGGATGAGTGTATTCCTGACTTGTTTCCCTGATTCGAGCATAGATTATGTAGTGCACTCTAAAATTTATGGTTGCATCCTGTGGTGTCTCACTTCTGAATTTAATTGAGTGTTTCAAAAGTCTTTTAGGGCATTTGGGAGTGTGAGGCATGCACTGTGAGATTCAATCCAATCTGCTTGCCAGAGTTTCAGTGAATTGAGTGCAATGGCTAAGCAATTGAAGTTTCACATTTCCTTGTAAGTCAGAGTTCTCTGAACACTTTAGGCATTTGGGGAGTGTAGGGAGACACTGCATACCTGACATGGTTCGGGACTGTTCAGAGCGGAATGCTTAGCTAGCGTCTCATCTGTGCATGCAGGATTTCACAAACTGAGCAGATATTCGAAGCGAAACGAAGTTCCTGCACACTTACATACTTGGGGGGAGAAGGTGTAGTGAGAAACTAGAGCACACGTTTGACCGTTGCAGTGATAAGATATGTCGCTGCCCTTTGTCAACCCAAAATTTCTAGCATGCAAAGTTCCACTCAAACACATGCAGGGTACTGATGAATACTCCATGTTTAAAAGCAAACTTTGACTAATTAACTGCACCAAATAGATATAGGATACGGCTATCATTCTGTATCATCAGACTGAATCAGGTCTGATTTTTTGTCTACGTAGAGGCTCTAAATAATGCACACCTCTGTCACGCCTTTTTGCCGTTTCTGTGCGCTGTTTTTGTCAGGGATTCCTCTTCAAGTGCTTCTATATATTCCAGAACAACTCAGGCTCGTGTTCCATCAATTTAGTATTATGCATGTGTATACTGTCAGCGCGACCAATATTTAGGGGCGTTTGGTACATGATGTGTTAATGGTATGATATCCGACCTGAACATTGCCTGATTTCATACACCAATCAAGGTAGATTATCTATACCTGAATCAAGGCAACAAGTCAGGAATACACTCAACACTATACACCCCCAAAACCTCAGAGGTTTTGGGGGTGTATAGTGTATTCCTGACTTTGTTGCCTTGATTATAGATAATCTACCTCGATTGGTGTATGAAATCAGGCAATGTTCAGATCGCATTAACACATCATGTACCAAACGCCCCTATATATTTGTCACGCTGACAGTATACACATGCATAATACTAAATTGATGGAACACGAGCCAGAGTTGTTCTGGAATATATAGAAGCACTTGAAGAGGAATCCTATATAGCGCATGACGTGAAAGTTATTTAACTGTTGCCACTCCTAACAGATGGCATAAATCTCATCACTGCATACCAATCAAAGAAATGCATGGGATTTATACACCGTGTATACCATATGGCAACAGGATTTAACAAACTAACATCAGCAAACCATTTTAGAGTCCAGTCTACATGCATGTGACTTCTGAGTATACTATAGTGCTAGGAAAGTTACTTATCAGCTAAGAGTTGAACGACAGTTATAGAGAAGCACAGCTGTGTTAATTTTAGCGATAGCGCAACTTATCATGTACACAAATTTTAAAGCTATGGGCTATCCAAACTATGATAGAGATCACATGATGCGGGCACCATATTCCTCCCCTAATTAGATTCAAACACATGCGGCAGTAATGGCTGAATACTCATAGTCTCGTACCCAGACCCATCTGTACGTAACGATGATCATCGCTTACAGTATGACATCACGTACAGAGGGTCTGGGAATGAAGTCGTGAGAAATGGTTCTTGGAATGTCATTGGAATGTACGTTGTTACATAATCGTTGTGTCGTCACAAATTCCGACTACGTCACTAATTCGAAATCAATTATGGACTACTGCAAAGTGTGCCGTACTTCGGTCGCAAATGATAGATCTCGACGGCTACTACAAAATCACGCGTGTTGTAGGGAAGGGATAGCGGTACTGATATGTCAGCTAGCTGTAGGCATTTGTGCAGAGGAAGCAGTAGGGGAATTCAGTTGTGGCTACGTATGCAAGAAGTGCTTCGATGCAGTGATAAAGTACCAGGCTAAGAAAAAAGCGTTCGCTGCGCTAGAGAAGGACCTGCTTGGTAAACTATCTGCATCGACGATGCAATCATGTGAAGGCAGAGGAGTCAAGCGTCCCCGCGTATCAGATTCGGCTTATGACGAAAGGCCAAGTGTAAAGGTTTGCACACTATTAGTTATACATGTAACCATGCATTTTAAACACATGTAATTACTTTAGATTGTTGTTACACATCAAGACTACGTGAAAAGATACACGCTTACACCATCCAGAAGAGAGATTGGGCGATCGTTGGGACGTAAACAAACCCACAGTTTTGCACGCTATGTCATAGAAAACACAGAAGTACGACAACGTCTGATTTTGAGATTTAATCGGTTGCTCCAGGCAGAGATGAAAGCATTGTACTCTGAGCAGACTTTATTGAACAACGACCTGAATATTGCCACATTGTCCACCTTCACCTGGGATAGGTTGAGCCTAATTCTACACCAAAAAGCTCCTGTGCTGTTAGGGTTTCTGAATTCCTGCATTCCACGTGGCAGCAAGCGCAGAAACCCCATCTTGGTTGTATGCATTGCTATTTTGATAAACTCTCATCGAAGGACAACAGTCATACAAGCCATTGCATCAGTCATCCTGTATTTAGGGCATGCTGGAAAACAGGTGAGACTTGTATCATATCATGCTCTTCATTTGTCACATGCATGGATGATGAAAACTTTCAGGTCTACACAAGACTTCAACAGTTTGGCATATGTCTCTCTAGCTATGGAACAAGACATGTTGTTGAAAAATTAGGGGTTGACCACGATAGTGCTGTTCTACAATGGATGGAACATCTCTTGCCAAGTACACCAACAGTTCAGGTAAATTACTGTATCTGTAAATCGTGCTAAATAATTAGTTCAGCTCATTGTGCACAGGGTTGCATTGTAGCCATTCAAGGACACTATTCTTCAGAGTCTGCAGATTCAACACTGAGTTCCACCAACATATGTACTATGCTGGTTGATGACAATGCTTCACCTCACAGAAGACTTTCTCCACTTCACGAGTCCACTCCAAGAGTTAGTACTGTGTCTTCAAGTGATGAAGAGGAGTTGCTTCATAGTCCAACCAGTCCCAGTATATCTCTTTTCAGTGAAGATATATCAGTAGACATTACCTCAAATGTTGTTCCCAACACTCCTTCAATGTCTGGTATGAAACCGTTTGTGATTTTAAATTTTTTTAAACTTTTTTTTTTCAGAAAACCATACTCCTGTACAGTTTCTTGATGGCAGTACGCCACCATGGTTTGGCTTCAGATTAGTTGGAGATAATATAGACAAAGTCGTCAATTGAATCTGTTACACTACTTTAATGTGTATGCTGTGAGGGACAGAATAGACTTTCATGATTTGGAAGGCACAGCCCAGCTAATTGATCCTGGTGCAGTAGATTTCAGTAAATTCTTCCCAACTGCTGAGGATGGTTCTGTGCTTTTAGCTAACTTTCAGGTATTGATGATGAGGATTTTAGCTCAGCACATACCAGGAGTTCAGGATTTGTCAGTAGATGTCAAAGATCACATTGACCATCAGTATTCCAAAGAAATGTGTAGAAAGTCAGAAGTTGTAAGTTTTAACATGACTTCAATATTCCTAATCACTCTTAATTTGTTTGTGCAGGTGCCTATTGGAGTGTTTCTCAAAAATGAGAACAAACTTGATGATATGTCTGAAATTTTAGATGAGTTGCACAAGTATGTTCCAATGATAAGAACAACCCAAGTGGTTGAGATATCTGGACCAAGAGAAACCACAAGACCTATCACCATTCATACAGATCATTTCAACCATATTTTGATAGGTGGTGATCAGCTCACTGTGGCGAGAGTTCGGGGTTGCCAGAGAGTGAAAGCAAACTCTCATACTGGAAGAAGCAGGTATGAAGGCTTGGTTCCAGTTATTGAAGACTGGCACACCAAAATGTGTTTTATGAAGGTATGTGCACATGCATAGACTGCACATAGACGCCAGACTGATTGATGAGTGAGATAGATAAGGCTGTGTGTGTGTGTGTGTGTGTGCGCGCGTGTGTGTGATAACTAAGCAGCAGCTGACCTGAATGGAACAGCTGCTGGGGTCAATTATCACCTTATGTGGTAATAATAAGACCATATGTGGTGACATATTTCTCAGCTGTATCAGCCCTTGGTGGTGTTGTGTTGTGTGTGTTGTGTGAGTGTTGTGTGAGGTGGGGATTGTAACTATTTTATAATTGTTGCTTTAGGTCATATGGACCAAATTGTACAAAACAACATCAGGATTGGATGGAGGAACACTGTTTCAAATCAGAAACCTCATAAATAGAAGAAATGTCATCACTGATGTTAGTAAAGACATGAACGCATGTGAAGATTTTCTACACCTAACAACATCTGCGCACATTTTTACTGCAGCAATGCAACTTCTTGGCGCTAAAAGTGTTCCTGAACTGCATGCCAAGATAATAGCTAGCCCCAACCAATCTGCATTATTGAGTACACTTGCACATTCCATCTGTAACCAGTATGTGGAGTTAAACTTTACATCCTCTAAAATTGCTGGAGCTGGGCAGTTAGACCATGTGTTGGAGTATGCAAGAGAAACATTAACACTGGGAATGCTCTTTCTGGAATTTAAAGATTCCATAAGAGAAGGAGATGGAATTAGAGTGCTGCGTTGTTGGAAATATTTTCTTTTCTTGTTTCGTGCCTCTGGCCACGTAAACTACTGCATTGAAGCATTTAATTTGTTAATGCAATATTATTATACACTTACACCTCGTTTAGCTGAACAGATGCTGTGGGGTCGGTTTATCAACTATGAAGGGAAACCAGGCCACAATATCTCTGCAGATTTACACATGGAACATTTAAATAGAACATGCAAAGATGCCATCAACCACTTGGGAGCTAATAAAACGCCCAACGCCATCACGAGAACAGGTAAGGCTGTTTGTGGTCTTACTGCTATTGTCCATAATTTTGACAAGCTGAATGGGACAGTAATATCTGGTAGACATACCAGACGATCAGAAATGGAAGACTTAATAAGGATCATTGAAGAACTCACAAGACTAGAAGTGTTTGCAACTCAGCTTGGAAGGCATCATTCAAAGTTTCCCAAATTTTTATCCAACAGAATGCTCTCTTCTGTTAATAATGCCAAAATGAATCTATGGATGAAATCTAACTTATCTAAATCTCTAAAAGATTCACATCTCTCTCATTAGATGTTCGGTCTGGGGGGAGGGGGGGAGGGGGGCTATTTTATGTACTGATTGCAGCATGCCTATCATTTCAATGTGTATTGCAATTTCATTCATTCATTACTTCATTTCACAGAACTGAAAACAACATATTGTATATGAATACAATAAAATTACTGAACTCAAAACAAAATTGTGTGATTACAGTTACTGCATGCACATGATCTAGCACAGATATCACAACAAGAACAACCAGTTACGGATAAGCGATCACAATCAAAGTATGAGCACAGTAAAGCTCTCCTACACTCTGATTTATTGAGGCAATACTCCTTCATTTCCTTTGACACTTTTTTAAGATCCGAGCATTTTACGTAGAGCAAGGCATCTGAAAACTGGCCATTACGACCAGCTCTTCCACACTCTTGCATGTAACTTTCAAGATCTGGAGCTGGTCCCCAGTGGATCACCTCCTTCACATCTACACAATCCAAGCCCATGCCAAATGCTATGGTACACACCACTATGCGTAGAGGGGCTGATGCTTGGCAAAATGATGAAATTATAGTATCTTGTACATCTTTTTCTGTTATGCTTGTATACATGTCTATCAGTCTAAACTCTGATTGGTTCGGTGCTGCTATAGGCTCTGTAAACTCATGCTTTAATGATGAAAGAAAATACTCATATATAGAAGCACATTCTTCACAACGTCGACAATAGACTATAAGTCGTCCCATTTGGGTTCTCTCTGTTTGAAGCCTTTTTAAAACAGGCCCAAACACCTCTTCTATGCTCCCTCGATGTTCTCGTACACAATAGAAAACATTAGCTTTGTCTGGTGTGGCAGCAACTATTATGGGGTTATCCATTCCAAGGATGCTAATGACTTTTTTAGTAGTGTCCTTTGTGGCTGTTGCAGTCATGGTCATTATTTTCACATGTGAGGGAATCAAACTCCTTACTTCCCCCAACTTACTGAATTCATTTCGAAAGTATTGTCCCCTGAAAATGAAATGAATAATAGTTGATTTTGAGCCAAAATAGCATCTTACCATTTAGGTATGCAGTGTGCTTCGTCTACAACGAAAGCAACTAAGTTATTCATGTATGTACGAGTACGTATCATTTCTCTCCATGTTAGATTTGTCAGCAGTAGCTCGGGACTGATAAAGATTATATGGAACTTTCCATTGAGTATTTCAGTCAGCTGGGACTTATCATTCTCCGTTTCTCCATTAACATAAGCTGCTGACAAACCTCTCGACGATAGCGAGGAAACCTGCATGCAAGCCATTCCAACAGTAAATTTCACCATCAAAGTTGCAACTAAGAGACTTACTTGGTCCTTCATTAGAGCCTTCAAAGGAGACACGATCAGGGCAATGCTACCTACGCGACCATACATATCGTCAAAAGCAAATGGCAAGATGGCAAAGCACAAGGATTTTCCGCTCCCCGTCGGTAGGGCTACAAACACATCCTTTCCTTCTAGGAATGATTTTATAGCCTTATACTGGTTTGGCCGAAGAGCGGAGTAGCCAAGCCTTTCTGATGCACGAGCTATAACACCGTCTAACGTTGACATTTCAATCACGCCGGACCTTTGGGTGTGGTTTCACAATTGGCATGCTAGAAATGCAATTAGCTGATGGCCAAAGCATTGGAATGTCTACGTCACAGATCGCTGCAATTTGATTGGTGCAACAACATTCCGTCGCACTGGAACCATTTCTCACGACTTCATTCCCAGACCCTCTGTACGTGATGTCATACTGTAAGCGATGATCATCGTTACGTACAGATGGGTCTGGGTACGAGACTAGAATACTCACATCATGATGGATCCTCCGGTCTAAACTACGACTCCGGGCACAATGATGGTCACTGCAACGCTGCGGCCGCAAGTTCAAGTTTGGATATACTTCTGCTAGGAAAAACGGGTTTAGGGAAAACCACTACAGCCCTAAAACTACTGGAGTGGGAAAAGTACGAAGGAAGAATTGTATCGTTGAACCCCTTCAGCGAGACCGAGAAGGATATGGGAATACGAGCCTCAAAACCCGAGTCAGGTGGTGGGTTAATGCACCTTACTAAGGATATTCAGGCGTGGCTGAACCCCGATACAAATATACGAGTGGTCGACGTACCCGGTTTTGCGGATACTATCCGTCACCCTTTACTGGATGTATGGAAAAAGAATCTCTCCATCATTTATCAGATCTCCCGACTTGCAGAGAACTGAATATTGCTTCCGCAGGATATTGTACTTTCTTCCGAACAGAGGGGTACCGGAACGAGTAGATGGATATCTAAAAGAAGAATTGCAATTAATTTACAAATTCTTTGGAGACCAAGTCTTCCAGGTTATGGTGCTGGTGTGTACAAATCGTCCTGATCCCCGCTATCAAGAGTTAGGATTTAATCAGAACGACAATGAAGCCGCCAAGTCTGTGCTGAAAAGTGCTGTAAAGGACACCACTGCAAGAGACCATCATGAAGTAGAGGTATTATACATTGCGTACGACGATCAGAGCCAGAAAATAATACAAAATGTGAAGGACTCATTTGGGGGTAATATGAGTCATAAACTGGAGCTGGATATCAAGGCGTGTGTAAAATGTGTAGGAAATGATCCAAATCTCTCGGAAGGGGATAGAAAAAATAGCACATGGTGGCATCTTAGCTGGAAGAATTCCACGTCCGACAAAGAAAAGTGTCATCCATCCTTTCGAAAGAAGTTTTCTCAGCCTGCTGGAGGTCAATGTAATGACTCTGTAGCACAGATGTCTGATTATGATCAACTTGTCTATGAATTCTACTGTAAAAGAGAATGTACTTGCTGTCATAGGCCACCAGGAACGAAAGGGTGTACTGATATTGATTCAAGTACCCAGCACTCCCCAAGTCTGCATGCAGCTCTACAATCAGGCCACACAGCAGCTTTAGTAACGTCATTAACTTCATTTTAGAATTTTGTTGATGGTATGGGCCACTTATGGACCTGCATGCATGCACTGCCATATACTTGCACAGAAAAATACATGCAGCAATGTAGATATTATGAAGCATATTTTGCATTCTGAATTATAAGAAAAAGGATAAACATGTATGTAATTTTCAAAACCTTGGACAACACATTATCGAGAAATTGGCGGTCAAAAGGATTACGCGGTATTCGGTCATTGCGTAATTCAATGTCCATAAATAATGAATGGACGCATTCACAGCTAACTGCAGAAAAAAAAACAAATATTGACTAGCTGCTCTCGGATTTGCAATGTGGGGACTAATTGACATATTTTTTGTAGTTTTTCGCAACTTAAGTACCTATACCCGCACTTCCACATTAATTATGCAAGGTTTCCAATGTTCATTCATTTTTTCTCATTTCCTTATTCAGTCATCAATAGTTTCCAAACCAAATGATACCTGCTCACGGATTACATGAGAGTAATCAATGCACTTATTTATCATTATTTTTTCAGAGCTTTCAAATCGCATTTCCCTTGAATGATTAGTGAGATACACCCCAAATTCAATGTGCCTACCACGATCATCACGTGCCACCCGATCGTCAGTCAGCCGTGCCCAGACCTGGTTGTTGTTTTTTTAATGACCAATATGTACTGACTTAGCATGACCCCTTGCAAGAGTGGGCACTAATTGGGATTATGTTGCAAAGTAACGGGATGGCGATTACACAGAGGAGTTTGCCACTCATAGAATCGACACAGGAGTGCCTGGGCATGACAAACAACCAGTCTTCTTACGGAAGCATCTTGCAAGTCTCAGAGTCCTAGGTTAGCATGAATGTGACACGTACATGATTACAGTAGCTACGTCCGTAATAGGCTAAATTGTTGTGTAACTGTAATATACCGGAGCGTTAGTACATATAAGCAGGTCCGTAACCAGGAAGTTAGGGGTGGGATCGATTAATATTTCTGAAACCATTTATCCGGGGGCCAAATACGAGGGGAGGGGGAGGGAAGTCCGTCAGGTCCCCCTCGCGTTTAGCGGACCAAATACGAAAAGAGAGACACCTTCGGGCCTAATGCATTTTTATAAGTACCATAACTAGAAGAGGCGGAACTCAAGCATCGAACGGGGGGAGGGGGGATCTCCCCTTGGCTATGGGCCTGATAAGAGCTTACACATAGTGAGGTTACGTCATAGATCTCTAAACTATCTACATGTATGGTAACGTCTGGTACAAACGGTGGAAGCATCAAATGTACAATAGCAGTCATACACGCACGTTATTGACCTTTCCCATTGAAAATGAATGCCTTATTAAAGATTCCACACTTTTAACTTTGCAACTGTTAGTCCGACTTTAAGTTGAGGTGCATAAGATTTGTGTCAACTATCACATTTGAAAACTACCATGTTTTCTCTGCCCCATATGTATATGTACATGCATGTATATGGGACAGTTTCCACGAAATCCATCACATATACATGACTGTATAAAATTTTATAAAAATTTATTGCGTTTGAATCATTATAACTTCCGAACGATTAACGCTATCGACTTCCTATTTTCAACACTTCATACCACACCATTTCGCAATGGTAAAATACATTTTGGGGTCTTGCACTTGCTCTGTGCAAGTATTGCAACGTCCAATACCCCACCGGGTTCAAACCTACCTAAACTTTCGGTAGGAGTAATCAAATCGCTTCAAATTCAGTTTGTAAATAGAGAGGTGCCTACATGCACATTTTCCCGCTTGATATAGCGGGACACAATTTGCCGCGATAGGTACAGGAACCTCTCTACCCACAAACCGAATTTTAAAAGCAATTTGATTACAGGAGAACCGAAAGGTATTTGGCGGGTTTGAACCTTGAGGTATCACACATTGCAATACCCCAAAACGTATTTCATCATACAGAAATGGTGTAGTATGAAGTGTTGAGAATAAGAAGTCAATAGCCTTAACCGTTTGGAAGTTATAGCGATTCAAACGCAAGGGAATTTTGAGGGGCAATTTTGTTGGAAACTGTCCCAAATGTATGCATACATGTATGTGTATGTACATGTATGTATGTGTTTTATGTACATGTATATATATGTATGAGTGTGTTTTATGTGTATGTGTACATGTATGTGTGCATGTTTTATGTATGTGTGTACATGTATGTATATGTGTTTTATGTACACATGTATGTGTGAACAAGTATTAATGTATATGTGTACTTGTATGTATGTGTGTGTTTTATGTATGTCTGTAGATGTACAGTGTGTACATGTACATGCATATGTGTATATGTGTGTATACATATGTGTACATGTATGTATTATGTGTGTGTTTTATGTGTATGTGTGTGTATGTGTATACAATTTATTTTTACTGATCATTTGAAGTAATAATAGCACCATAATAAACAAACATGTACAAAATAAAATTCTATGTTCTTGACCTTCATGTCTTCTCAGCCTTGTAGAGACTCACTGACGAAAGAACCATGTGTGTAGCTATCTATGTTGGTGATTCAGTGTCAGCTCTCTTGAACTATTTGGCATGCTCCCGCCTGAAAGAGTGCTGCAAGATGTAAAATAGGCCACAGTCAAGTTGAACTTTGATTTAGGAGTATTGGAGTTAATGATACATTCGTGTGTGCTTCATTGTAGTCATTCCAGTACTTCACCACAGGTCTATTGCTTTCTGGCCAAAGCATTTGTTTTAAGTAATGAATTGCTTCCGAAGGTGATAAAAAGATCTTGTTAGGACTGATGTTTGTTTTATGGGACACAAATATAAGGCATAATCTCCCTGGCTGAAGTAATCTCTGTGGATGCTGTCACGGCCTCACCCGTCCACCATGGCAAAGGGTACACCTCATGCTGTATCCTGGCTACTGGTCACACCTCCTAGTCTTGACCTGAACTTTGAACTGTAATTCTCTATCCAATGGTGGCTAGGGATGGACATGGCTAGAGGCTCCTCATGTTCTTTGTGCCCTGGCGCTACTACCTGTAAACAGGGTGGTGATGTTGTCCAGTGCCCTGCCATTGAATCACATATAAGTAACAATGAGTAAACAAGCACATACATGTAATACATGTACGTTGTGGGTGCAAGGGTCAAGCATTTTAATAAAAGATGATGGTGCAGGGACTGGTACAGAAAACAAAAGATAGAGGCAGCAAAAACTGTTAGTCATTTTGCAACCACCCCCATGATGAATGTGGCCTTAGGAAGAACAGTATCACGTTTTTGAGGGATGACTCTTTCATTGTAAGGGCATCCTGTTCAGCTGATCCTGACAAGAGAGTACATTCAATTTCAGTGATTGATCCAGGATTTCCAGTTTGTGTGTGTGTGTGTGTGTGGGGGGGGGGGACAAATGACCCATGCCCACGTCCTGCTCCAGCTGGGGTATGGGGGAGTGGCTGTAAGCTCCTCCATAGGGTCTAGGGAAGAGCACATTACATTGTACTTCGACATCAACCCATATTTCAACAAGTCAAAGAGTGTATGGAAGCGCTTGTGCCTATAGTACATGTACACAGATAAAGCCCATTACATAGAGGTGTAGCTCCTCTCATGGATGTGAGATAAGATAACCACAGGCATTACCACACACACACACACACACACACACACACACACACACACACACACACACACACTCGCGCGCGCACACCCTCCCTCACTAGTCCAATCTTCATGTACATGTATCTGCCACACTATCTGCCAATCAAGTGGTACACAGCTCACAAGATGGGCATTCATTTTAGCCAGGACAATGGTTGTGTACACCTTGGGCTGCCCTTGTGGGTTTTATGGTAGCAGTCAGGCCCCAAGGCCAACATAAACAACAGTACCTTTGGAGTACATTGTACATGGCTGGAGAAGGCCAACAGTATACCATATCAACGCTAATAGTACATGGCTACACTACACATCTGTATCTGTACTGACTTGTTGGAGTCATGAATGTGTGGGGCAGTATGCTCCACTAGCAGAGAGGAGAGTTGTAGGAGAAGGATGCACATGGGGTCCTGGGGAAGAGTGCCAAGGTATGACTGTATAAGGTCTAGGCATATTGAGTGGATTACTCACGAGGAGCCAAAGGACTTGTCAGGGTTAATGATCTTATAATAAATACGCTGATGACAATGTCATCAGTGTCCGACTCAGGATCAGGGGGTCCCCCAGGAGGGCTGTCCTCCTCATGCTGAGAAGGTTGGAATCACAATGTACTGGAGGAGCAAGGGAAAGTGAGGAGGTGAAGGTGAAGGGAGGTAAGAGGGAGGGAGGATAAATGGTATGTGTAATTTTGCCAGAGATGTCCCTGCTGGTGTACATGTACATGACTACAGGAGGGAGGGAGGGAGGGAGGGAGGGAGGGAGGGAGGGAGGGAGGGAGGGAGGGAGGGAGGGAGGGAGGGAGGGAGGGAGGGAGGAGGGAGGGAGGGAGGGAGGGAGGGAGGGAGGGAGGGAGGGAGGGAGGGAGGGAGGGAGGGAGTGAGGGAGGGAGTAGGTGAGACAGGAGAGAAAGAAAGGAAGGAGAAGAGAGGGATAAGAGCTAAGAAAGATGGAACACAAACTAAGTGATTGAAGTGTACACAATGTACCTGGGCAGGCTGGCTGCAGCACTGATGACGCCCCAACACCACGTTCCAACTGGAGTGCAGTGCCTGCGGGCGTGACTGGAGGACCTGTCCAACAGATAACGTACTGAGCACAGATCATATACATGTACCATGCACACAGTTATTTGCGCATGTTGCACACAGTAGCAGAGAAGACATACATGTACATGTACAAAGTGAAGGGGAGGAGGCCGGTGGTGTTGTAGCTGATCACAGTAAGGGGCAGGACACCCGCCAGAGCACCATTGCAATACATACTGAAGTTGATGAAGATGCCATTACTGTGAGTTGGCAAGTCCCAAGACACAATGATGTAGGTGGAGCCCACTGCACCGACACAGCATCAAATCCATCCGGTGCTGAGGGAAGGAGGGGGAAGAGGATGACATCACATGCATGCACACAATGACATCACACATACATGTACATGTATACAGTCAGTGACACACACATACACATGCACACACAAATCACACACACACACATACACACACGCACACATGCACACACACACACATGCACACACACATGCACACACACATGCACACACACACACACATGCACACACACACACATGCACACCATGCCTGCTTCTCCTGTTGTGATACTCACGTATACGATGTTGTAACTGACTACGCCGCTGGACACAGCTATGGACATGTACATGTAGCCCACTGGGGGGGTTTCGGCAGTTATGGCCAGGATCGGGGTGCTGGACCCACAGCCTTATACGGTGCAGGCCAGGATGCTACAGGAGTACGCGGTGAAGGGAGGGAGATCTGTGGACACGTAGGAGAAGCCACTAGGGATGTTTGTCTGCAGTACAACGTAGCCAGTCACGATGCCATTAGGCACAAGTGGAGTGGACCAAACAATGGAGAGTGCTGTTGCGTTGATGATGGTGATGTTGGGGAAAGGCACCCCATCGGGACTGCTCTTGATGGTGGTCACAATGCTTGCATTGCTCTGGGTGGAGCCGCCAGCGTTGTAAGCCACCAGACTGAAGAAGTAGAGGGTGGTGGGGGAGACTGTAGCCTGAAGGTTGGCTCCACTGTATACCACTGTGGCCTGAGTGTTCAAACCAGAGAAGCTCAGCACGCCGCCCACATAGAGGGTATAAAGGGTTATTACTCCATTGGGCTGGGCAGGTGAAAGGCATTCCAAGTGAAGGAAGTGTGTGCCTTCAGAAACAACCACTGGAGACTGCACTCCAATTGGAACTGTGTGTGTGTATGATAATTGCAAATGTGTGTGAGTTTTGAGGTGACGGAGGGAGGACAAGGTCATATCGATATAAGGATGACCATCTATCTCTTGCTTACCAAACTCCAATGTGCTAATGGCGGCTGGTGGCCCCACCCCTTGACCACCAACAGTAGATGCTGCTACATGTATATATATGTAGACCAAATATGTGGTTACTGGTTGCAAATCTGTCACAACAGTCTGAAGTGTCATCTGTGGTGCCTGGACGTTGAAGATCGTGGTCTGGGGACCCTCAGCAGGCGAGCTGAGGCCCCCGTGACTGTGATGGAAGAACTGGTTGCCATGACCACAAGTGGAGACGTCACATCAGAGGGAGCTAAGGGAGAGGAGGGAGAGGTACACATGTACATGTACATTGAGTTGAGATAGGAGAAAGAGGAGATTGGAGAGAGAGAGAGCAGAGGTGAAAATAATCCCCAAAAGTCAGATCTGAAAATGTTAGTTGGTTCTGAAGTGTTGTCCATAACACCATCCCCCCAACACCCTCCTCCCACAACACCATCCCCCCATCACCCTCCTCCCCCAACACCATCCCCCCAACACCTCCTCCCACAACACCATCCCCCATAACACCCTCCTCCCACAACACCATCCCCCAAGTACGGAAACAGCTTACACATTGTAGGCTGTGATGATCCCATTGGGAACTGAGGGATTAAACTACATCACATTGACAGAGGAAGAGGAGAGTGCCAGGAGCTGAGGGCTTGGAACCCCCCAATGGTGCTGTGAAAGGGACCAAGATGTGACAACCATACACAAATACACACACACACATGACAGTGTGCATGTACATGCACATGTATGTGAGTATGTGTGCATGTGTGAATGTGAGTATGCATGAATACATGTTCACACCACACACACACACACACACACACACACACACACATGCCTCACATTGATTTTCATTGCAATACAGGGGGTGTGGCACCTACATGTACTTAAACAGCATGCGGCGTGAGCGGGGCTACAAATACAAGTGGTGGTCACAATAAATGGGTGGGGTATATATAATAATCGGAGATCAAACACTTCCAAAGGGTGGGGTTTCCCCAAGAAAGGTGCCCCCCCCCCCCCCCCCATCCCACACATCATACTGGATCAGCAGGCCGTTTGGATTGGACAGTGCAGTCACAGCGTTCAGAGCAGTCACATTGGGAGCAGCTGGGATGTGGGCATGGCTTGTAATGTCTTCAAGCTGCTGGAGTTGCTTTGGCCACACCCACCGGATGTGCAGGCCTGTACCAGTATGTACGAGTTGTAGTCCATATACAGTGTATGGTATTGGACAGGGCAGGGATTTACCGCTTCCACCCCCTGGTTTGCCCTTACCCAGGGAGAAGACCAACAGTATACCATATCCACACTCAACAAGGCCAACAGAATAGGGAGAAGGCCAACAGTATAGGGAGAAGGCCAATAGTATAGGGAGAAGGCCAATAGTATAGGGAGAAAGCCAACAGTTTTGGGAGAAAGCCAACAGTATATAGGGAGAAGGTTAACAGTATAGGGAGAAGACCAACAGTATAGGGAGAAGGCCAACAGTATAGGGAGAAGACCAACAGTATAGGGAGAAGGCCAACAGTATAAAGACAAGGCGAACAGTATAGGAAGAAGACCAGCAGTACAGGGAGAAGGCCACCAGTCTAACAATAAGGAAGAAGACTTGAACAGTATAAGGAGACGGGCAATTAACGGTTCGGGAGTGAAGGGAGAAGTAGGTATGTTACAAAACGCCTAGAAAATGGCGCCGATTTTTGGTCAATGATGTTGTTTTAATGTTTTACGGGACGTGAGGGATACCACTTTTTTGACAGCCTTTTTTGGTCTAAACTGTACAGCCTGTTAAAATGTAGCACCGTTTTGTTCTAGGTGACAGCTCAAAGTCTCTTATATAATGTTAACTAAGTCCCAATTTTTTTTGCTTTTCGATGTACAAAACATCGGGACAAACATGATTTGCAAACGTTTCACGATTTGCCCGAAAACGGGCGCAGACTTAGTTGAATATTTGATAGACTGGAAGTACGTTGCCTAGTCCCCGTTTTGTGTGATTTTCAAGTGAATCTAAAGCCCCGCCGACCCCTTTCTACTTCCCGCAGTAATAGCAGTCTGTAATTTGATTTATTATCAATTATGTATAGAATCATAGATGCATGTATCACGCACGCCATGAATTTATTCCTTCTGCAGTTCTTATGGGATGATCTCAACTGGACTCCTCGGATGTTGCTGTGATGCACTACAATAGGCTTTTGTGTGTATGCATTGTTCTTTGACTGAGCAAGGGCGCCATCAGGTGACCAGTTGGTGATTGTGGAACTGGGTCACCTGCTGTACTTGGGTGCTCTGTGTGTTTTGTGCAGACCAATCACAGATCATCATAAGGTATATGCTCCATATACATCTACACACAATGTGCTTCTCTAAATGTACCAATAGCAGGCAGAGCACCACAGATATGGAGAAGTACACAACACCCACAGATATGGAGACCTGCACAACACCCACAGATATGGAGCACTACCCAACCCTCACAGATAGGGAGACCTACACAACACCCACAGATATGGAGAACTACACAACACCCACAGATATGGAGACCTACACAACACCCACAGATATGGAGAACGACACAACACCCACAGATATGGAGAACTACACAACACCCACAGATATTGAGAACGACACAACACCCACGGATATGGAGAACTACACAACACCCACAGATATGGAGAACTACACAACACTCACAGATATGGAGAACTACACAACACCCACAGATATGGAGAACTACACAACACCCACAGATATGGAGAACTACACAACACCCGAAGAGCTACACAACACATAGCAGTCAAGCCCTTTGGAAATCAAAGAAGTACTCAGCCTATCTGACATAGTGCTTGGTAATGCTGTTGGGAGAAGTCTCTGCCATGTGTGGTATGATGAAGATGGTCATGACAAGGTTGTTTATAGTGGAAAGTTTGAGAAATTAAAAAGAAACACAACATACGTCGTGGCATATTGGAAGCAAAATGAAACGTATGATGATGCTGAAGACTTTGAATTGACTAAATACGAACTTGGAGCTGACATTGTGTGTGGGGACCTTGTATTGTCGTGATGAATTCTTATTTTTAAAAAGTTTAATAGAGCATACGGTGGCATGCATGTACATTGCATACAGTGCATTTTTTGTTCATAACTAAGAGTCATCTGTTACCACACCAGTTTTAGCTCCGCATGGCATACATGTTTTTTTGATATCTATTTCGTTTTCCCATGTTATAAACTGTAAACGGTTTTTTGTTGTAGCGTTTCAAACCCGGTCACAAAATTGAAATTGTTGCGCTTGTCCATTGAAAAGTGTACGTGAATTTCGCCAACTTTAAAACGTCGTAACTTCATAACGGTTTTTCACAGAGAGACGAATGATACATTTTTCAAAAACACACTTTAAACGCTTTCAAATGATGCAAAAATCGATGCAATCCAATAGATTTGAAAATTTTTGTAACATACCTAGGAGAAGGCTACCACTGGTTACAGTACAGGGAGATGTCCACCATTATAGAGAGATGGCCAACTGTACTAGTACAAGTAAATAAAAACATTCTCTAACGAGAAAGTTGTTGGTATATAGGATTGACCAATAGTGGTTGTAAACAGCACAGAAACAAGAGTGACAGAAATTTGACTGGAAAATTGAAATAGGCCTATATTTAGCACACTAACGTTATAACGGTACATGCCTGAGTAATGGGCTAAATATAGGCCTATTTCCATTTTCCAGTCAAATTTCTGTCACTCTTGTTTCTGTGCTTTTTACACCACTATTGGTCAATCCTATATACCAACAACTTTCTCGTTAGAGAATGTTTTTATTTACTTGTTTCATAAGTTTTTTCCTCTGGCGTCTTTATAAGTGGTCACAATTAATTTTAATTTTTGAAGGGAGGGAGATAAAAATTTAATAATAGAAATTATGTGTATATGAGTTCTTAATGTTCTGTACGGTACCGCCTTGTCCTCTTTGTCTCCCCTATGGCCGCGGCGGCCTGGTTCTGGCCATGGGAGCCATGCGGGTGGTGGTGGCAGCGGCCAGGGTGGCAGCAGGCAAAGTGGTGGTGAGGGCACTGGTGCCAATACTGGTGCCGGTGGTGGGGCTGGTGCAGGTAGCGGCGGTGCTCCTGCTTCTGCTGCTGGAGGTGGGGGCAGCTCTGCTGTTGGCGGTGGGGGCAGCGGTGGGGACAGCTCTGCTCGGCAGGGGCAGTGCTGCAGCTGCTGCTGGCGGCAGACGGTAGGGGGGCAGCAATGTTATCTAGCAGCGGTGGCTGTGTAAAGGGAAGAGGAGTTGGAGGATGTACTTCGTCCTCCGACTAATGCATCTGCACCAATCTTACTTACTGCTGCACGGGCAGATCTTGTAACAACCTTTTGAGCTAGCAATGGATGAGACTTACAAAAGGCATCATCTACTTCACTTAGAAGCTCACTATCCCTAAGAATAGCTTTTCAAGACTACCATTATACTCCATTAAATGCAATTAAATTCATACACAGTTGCAGCAGTAGTACATCAGATAAGGAAGCCTTTTTGTACATCAGATTAAGGATGACACCCCAATATTCAATAGACAGGTCACAAAGGAGAAACTACATGTACTGTACACAACAGTTGGGTCACCATGCATGCTGTACATGTGAAGTGAATGGTTTTGTGCAGATCCCTTCCTTACATGCGTGCTGTACACATGTTGCATGCACATCTTCCTATAGCTTTTTAATGCTAGTGCAATACAACATGCCATGACATACCTTTGGGTGGTAGTGGTAGTTCGGTGACCCCTGCGATACCGCTTCCTCTCGGCAGCACGTTTAGCCAATCGGACAGCGGGGTCATTCCAATACCGATTCCTTTCAGATGCCTTAATGGCAGCTGAATTGTCCTCGTATTTCTGCCTTTTAGCAGCGCGGTTCTCCTCGACGTCCTCTTGATATCGCTGCCTTTTAGCAGCACGGTTCTCCTCGACGTCCTCTTGATATCGCTGCCTTTTAGCAGCACGGTTCTCCTCGAGCTCCTCTTGATATCGCTGCCTTTTAGCAGATTGCTTAGATTCAATATCTGCGTTGTAGTAGTTGCGTACAGAGGCCTTCCTTATTTCGGGTCGGTCTTGTAGCTGTCGCGTACAGAGGCCTTCTTCTTTTCGGGATCGGCCTTGTAGCTGTCGCGTACAAAGGCCTTCTTCTTTTCGGGATCGGCCTTGTAGCTGTCGCGTACAGAGGCCTTCTTCTTTTCGGGATCGGCCTTGTAGCGCGCTCGGGCTTTATCCTTGTTCTGTTGTGATAAATATCGTCTTGCTTTTGAAGGTATTCTGCTCGTTGCTTAGATCTCTTCTTTCGATTACGCGAAGGCATTTAACTTCACTAGCCAAAGTATTAAACTGCGACAAGTAAATAAAAACATTCTCTAACGAGAAAGTTGGTGGGCATATAGGATTGACAATGTTGGTGTAAAAAGCACGGAAACAAGTGTGACAGAAATGTTACTGGAAAATTGAAATAGGCCTATATTTAGCCCAGTCCACATTTAGGCAGCGCACGCCTGAGAAAAATGGGCTAAATATCGGCCTATTTCAATTTTCCAGTAACATTTCTGTCACACTTGTTTCCGTGCTTTTTACCCAACATTGTCAATCCTATATGCCCACCAACTTTCTCGTTAGAGAATTTTTTATTTACTTGTTTCATAAGTTTTTTTTTCTCCGTGTCAAAGAACTTTAAACGCTTTGTTTTTACAACACGACTTTAATAATGAAAAGTAATAAATTAACGAACACATAATTAATTAAAAATGGTACGTATAATTGTTTTTAATATAATTAATTATATTGCCGCCTCTTCGGCCTCTCTCTCTCCTCTTCCTCTTCTCCCCCCCCCCCCGCCTTCGGTATGGCCATGCGGGTGGCGGGGGCAGGAAAAAAAAGGCAGGGGCAGCATTGGGGGGAGCAGGGGGGGCAGAGAAACTGGTACTGCGTGTGGGGACTGGGTACTGGCTGGGGTGGGAGGGGGGTGGAGGGGGGTGGGGGGGCGCTGCTGGTGGTGGTGGGACTAGCTCTGGGGGGGGGGGGGGGGGGGGGCAGCGCTGCTGCTGGCCATGGTGGTGGGGCTAGCGCTGGCGGGGGCAGCGGTGGGGCTAGCGCTGGCGGGGGCAGCGCTGCTGCTGGTGGGGGGGCTAGCGCTGGCGGGGCAGCGCTGCTGCTGGTGGTGGGGCTAGCGTTGGCAGGGGCAGCGCTGCTGCTGATGGTGGGGCTAGCGTTGGCGGGGGCAGCGCTGCTGCTGGTGGTGGGGCTAGCGCTGCTGCTGGTGGTGAGGCTAGCGCTGGCGGGGGGCAGAAGTTGTGATGAAGGAGGATGTATGTGCTTCCTCGACCTCCTCTCCTTCAGAGTCATCAAAAAATTCTTTCCCGACTTCTTCAGCCATCTACGTGACAGACAGAGTATTGAAACAACTTGTAAAAAATTTAGTATTTACCTTTGAATTTTTTTCAAGAGAGAAATGTGCTGTTCTATGGGTCGTTGGTTTATACCGGTACATGCACAGCCACGTTTTCTAGCTGTGCTATAATTCTATTGGTCTAATTTAATCCGTCCATTCACTTTCCATTCAAATTACCTTTTGTACCTTTTACATGTACATGGGGAACTTCTACTTGTGGGAAGCCTTACTGTACATCTGATAATCGGCTGCATGCAAGGGTTGGATGCGCATGACAGACTTGTTAATTAAATTTCTGAAAATGCAATTACAGTAGTACACACATGTGTATAGTCCTTTATTGCACATCACATTTACAATGTAACAGACACAGATGCATGTACATGTACAAATAACCTTTTGTACAAACATTGACCTTTACCAGGGAACATCCCGTGTAGGAAGCCATACTGTACATCTGATAATATGTCATGCATACAAAGTGTTAATGTGTGCATGACAGGAAGCCATGAGCCACGTGCATAGCAGCCCTTAGATTTTAAATGGTACATACAGCATGCTATAACATACCTTTGGGTGGTAGTGGTAGTGGTAGTTCTACGACCCTTCCAATACCGACTCATTCTAGCTGCCTTAATGGTAGCTGAATTACCCTGTATATCCAGCAGCACGGTTCTCCTCGACGCTTACTTGATATCGCTGCCTTTTAACAGCACGGTTCTCCTCGAGGTCCTCTCCATATCGCTGCCTTTTAGCAGCACGGTTTTCTCCTCGAGATCCTCTCCATATCGCTGCCTTTTAGCAGCACGGTTCTCTCGAGGTCCTCTCCATATCGCTGCCTTTTAGCAGCACGGTTCTCCTCGAGTCCTCTCCATATCGCTGCCTTTTAGCAGCACGGTTCTCCTCGAGGTCCTCTCCATATCGCTGCCTTTTAGCAGCACGCTAGGTTCAATATTTGCGATGTAGCTCTCGCGTACAGAGGCCTTCTTTTTTTCAGGATCGGCCTTGTAGCGCTCGCGTACAGAGGCCTTCTTTTTTTCAGGATCGGCCTTTGTAGCTCTCGCGTACAGAGGCCTTCTTTTTTTCAGGATCGGCCTGTAGCTCTCGCGTACAGAGGCCTTCTTTTTTCAGGGTCGGCCTTGTAGCGCTCTCGGGCTTTAGCCTTGTTCTCTTCTTGCTTTTGGAGGTATCCGCTCGTTGCTTCGTTCTCTTCTTTCGATTACGCGAAGGCATTTTAGAAAAACAACTTCACTAGCCAAAATAAGTAACGACTAAACTGACACCAAAATAAATTTTGTGCCTGTTGGAGTATTTATACTGCCTAAAATTATCCATACTCCTGTATTTAGAACATAGTAATATACCCATACCGTATATAGTACTTTTTCGTTGTAGCTTCTTTATTACCTTAAGGGGCACCGCGCCGGTAAATTCTGAAGCGATTGGTACTATCGCCGTTCTTTAAAACCATTCCTAGCGTGAGTTATACTTGACGGAGAAGAAGACGACGACGACGACGACGACCAACAATTTTTTTGGGCATGGGCACGAGAAACAGGTTCTTAGTTGGTCTAGAAGGGCATAGTTTTATGACATGGAACTAGCACCAAAACGTAGATCTTGGTGTTGTCGTTCGATTGCTGCAAAGAGAAAAGCTATCCGTTTCTTCGTTGTCCCTCGCGACGCAACTGAAAATTTTTAATTGACATTCATGACTCCTCAATCAATCCTATATTGACGCAGGTTCAGATAGGAACACCAAATAAATTTCGTGCAGGTTCGGAGTGCATGCTGTAAAATAACTTCATTAATCAAATAAACTTCTGCAATAACTTCATATCCTATACAGAACTTGCTACCGCATGAGGGTACTTCTCGCTGTAGTCTTTATATGACCTTAAGGGCACCGCGGCAGGTGAATTCCAAAGATATTAGTGCTATTGCCGTTTTTCAAAACCGTTCGTAGCTCGAGTTATACCTTCCTAAGGATGAAGAAGACGACGACGACCAAGAATTATTTTGGGACTGGGCACGAGAAAAGGAATTCGCTTGTTTCTTTAAAAGCACACCGTTTTATGACACGGAACAACGTAGAACTGTAGATCTTTGAGTGCTCGTTCCATCGCGACAAAGAGATACGCGATCCGTTTCTCCGTTGTCCCTCCAGACGCGAGTGAAGTTTTTTAATGATATTCATCAATCCTCAATCAATCCTATATTGAACCTGCTGTCAGATAGGGAGAAGGCCATATCTACTCCTTCCAAGATATGCACATAGGGCCGAACACTACCCACTGCCGAACATACTCTACGCTACTAAATTCACGTAGTATACTCACCATAACACCTGCGTCTCAGAAGATGAAAGCATGAAGGGCATACGTAGTTCGATCCCTGCATGCATCATTGTGCCTAATTGATGCGCTCCACGTCTCCAATGCAAGTGACAGCTGATAAGATAATTGTATCGGTACCAATTATAGTTACCATTCAAGTTTATAACCGTTAACCTCCACTAGCTAGCTGACATAATTTTAATAACTATAACTGTATTCTTATTCTTAGATGACGCAAGGTACTGTATTTCGTAATGATACTTCGTTTATGAATAAATTATGCGCGGTAGAAATTAAAATTTTTCTTGATTTTAGTTTACGAATGGTGTATGGTTAATCTTATAAAGCACAGATTCACAATCAGTCCGATTTATTGTAATTATAAACGTGTTTTGAAATTCAATTTGAAACAAAAGCAAGATGACCCGCCATGCATGAGTTACTACTTCAGCATATTATAATTTTCAGTCACAAGAGGTGCATGTATACTAGCTAGAGTTGAACGACAGAAGCACAAGCTATATAGCTGTGGTAATTTTAGCGATAGCGCAACATGTCATGCACATAAAATAAAGCTATGGGGCCATCCAAACTATCATAGAGATCTCATGATGCGGGGCACCATATTTCTCTCTCCTCCTCCCCCCTCCCACCACACCCCTCCTCCCCCTTGCACCCCAATCAGATTCAAACACATGCGGCAGTGATGGCTGAAGACTCACACGGATCCTCCGGTCTAAACGACGACTCCGGGCACAATGATGGTCACTGCAACGCTGCGGCCCCAAGTCCAAGTTTCGATATACTTCTGCTAGGAAACATTTCCAGAAATTCCAATACATTGAAAGGACATCAATGCATTTTAAGTCGAAATTATTTTCCGATTACGTCAGTGGATCGAGAATATTTTATGGCATTTGCACTGAAAGGAGCAGTGCTAAAAATTGTCAAAGGAAAAAGTAAGTACATCAGCACAGCAATTCAGGCGTCTGACTGCGTAGCATTGCGAATCACGTAAATTAGGGAACCAACGGGTAGGTTATGAAACGAATGTTTGCGGGTATCGCAACCAATTATACGAGGGTAAACGAGATCCGCATCACGCATGTAATGTAAAAGGTGTGCGTACATCATTAACGGGTTTATAATTAGGTTTAAAACTGATTTGTGATCACGTGAAAGGCAGTTTTTGAAATATGTAAATGAGCGGGAAAAGACGATTCTGCTACCACTGTAGTGAGTCAGTACGTGAGTAAATCAACCTATTTTGAGCACCAGAAAGAAGTAATCAGCAAAAGATCAAGCAACGATCAGACTCGCGACGACTGTCTTCAAAGGGTTATTTTTAAAAGAGAGAATATTGACGATTTAGTTACTGATCATGTATGTACAATGATCTTGATTCATCGATCGTTGAGCCTGTACTATCACGAAAGTTCTTTGGAAGTATCGAATCAGAGCAAGAGGTACAGTATTTAGAAACCAAGAATCTGTTCCGCTATTGTCCAACATTTATTCTTTAAAGTGTCACGGACCACCAGGGATATACTACGCGCTTGCGTCTCCTTATAGTCCTTAGTGCCGCGATCACCACCAGCGTCTAGCTACGTCAGCTTCCTACAACAACTTTTAATCACAAAAAGAGTCTCTCAATGACCGTACCCCCTCACAATATATATAGCAACAGTGGAACATTCCAGAACATTCCCCGCCCGCCCTCTATCTATTGCACCACAATGTGTCCGTACGGCTCCCGCGGCGGCCCAGTTCAGAGATCACGTCACCTCTGTCCAGAGGGTCGGTTTCCCGGACCCTCACATTCCTCCCCCCTTCTTCAGCAGCAAAGTCATTTGCTGCTTCTTGATGCCAGGGTCCCCTTGAGAGTCCATCCGCGTTCCCATTCTTTAAGCCTTTGCGATGCTCCACCAGGAATCATATGACTGTAACAGGCAGGCTCCATCGAGTTAGCCGGGCATTAGTGTCCTTCAGACGGTCCATCCATACAAGAGCTTGATGATCCGTCTCCACCTTGAATTGCCTGCCTAACAGATACGTTCTGAAATGATGAATTGCCTCCTTGATAGCCAAGCACTCTTTCTCTACAGTGGAGTACCTCTCCTCTCGTGGAAGAAGCTTTCTACTGTAATAGGCCACTGGATGCTCCTGACCCTCCTCGTCACACTGGCTCAGCACAGCTCCTATCCCTCGATTGGAAGCATTGGTCTGCAAGATAAACTGCTTCTCAAAATTTGGACTCCGGAGTACTGGATCAGAGCACAAGCAACCCTTGAGGCTCTTGAATGCTTGCTCACATTCATTGCTCCAGCTAACCCTCGTAGGTGCACACTTTCGTGTTAAGTCTGTCAATGGTGCAGCCAGAGATGCAAAGTCTGGGATGAATCTTCTGTAATAGCCGGTAAGTCCCAAAAATGCTCTCACACCAGTCTTGTCAGTTGGAGTAGGGAAGTTCAACACCGCCTGCACCTTAGATGGCTCTGGTTTCACCAAACCGCCACCCACCACAAAGCCTAGGTATGAACACGCAGTTACTCCGAAGTGACACTTGGAAATCTTCACGGTCAGTCCTGTGAGCTGGAGTCTTCCAAGGACTACCTGTAAGTGTCTGACATGATCTGTCCACAATTTGCTGAACACGATGATGTCATCTATGTAAGCACCACTGAATTCCTCCAAACCTTGCAGCACTCGGTCAACCAACCTCTGAAACGTGGCTGGTGCTCCCTTCAATCCAAATGGCATTCGGGTGAACTGGAACAACCCACTGGTGCTGCAAAGGCAGTCTTATGCTTGTCATCTGGACTCACAGGAACTTGCCAATAACCACGTGTCAGATCCATCGTTGTGATGTAGCTTACTCCTCCCAGCCTGTCGATGAGATCATCCACCCGAGGCATTGGGTAAGCATCTGACTCTGAAACTGCATTCAGCCTCCTGTAGTCCACACATAACCGCAAGTGCCATCCTTCTTCTTCACTGGAACAATTGGAGCACACCAGTCACTGGTAGAGGGTTCAATTATTCCTGCTTCCAGCATCTCTTTCACCTCCAACTGTATTGTTTCTCTGTACGCCTGAGGGATCCTGTAGGGTGGTAACTTGACAGGGCGAGCATTTCCGGTTTCAATACAATGCTCAGCCATCCTGGTCACTCCTGGTATATTACTCATGACACCTGATACCTCCTTCAGTAGAGTGCATAGCTCTGTTTTCTGCTCAGGGGTCAGCTGTTCTCCCATGTGACAACTATCCAATGTGACAGCTTCACCCATCCTTCCACACTGGTATTTCCTCCTGCAGGTCTGTCTCCATATCTTCCGCCCATCCTACCACTTGCTGATGGTTTATCTGGGTAGAACTCTCGCAACATGTTTACGTGGAACACCCTGTGACGCTTACGACGATCATGCATATCCACACAGTAATTCACCTTACCCACTGCTTTTACCACTTTATATGGCCCTTGCCATTGTGCCAGTAATGGGTTGTTCGAAGTTGGTAGTAGAATCCAGGACACCTGTCTCCCTCCTTGAAGATCCTCTGTCGAGTGTTGAGGTCGTACCAGGCCTTCTGTACCTTTTGAGCTTTTTCCACGTTCTCCCGTACCAATGCCATCATCTTCTCCAAACCTTTTCCCTGATGTTCACCACATAGGACACGACACTCTGGTTGCTCCTCTCTGATGCTTCCCATGACTCTTTCACCACATCCAGAGGTCCTCTAACCTCTCTTCCATACAGGAGTTCAAATGGTGAGAAAACCCGTTGAGCTCTGTGGTACTTCCCGATACGCAAATAGAACATATGGAATGAGGAGATCCCAGTCCTTTCCCTCCTGAACTGCAGTCTTGCGAAGCATGCTTTTAACGTCTGGTTAAAACGTTCTACCAACCCATCTGTTTGGGGATGGTAGGGTGTCGTACGAATCCCATGAATGTGCAGCATGCTGTACAGCTCTGACAGAAGCTGCGAGGTGAAGTTCGCCCCCTGGTCCGTTAGGATCTCTACAGGAATCCCAACACGTGCAAACAGCTTCAACAGCTCCTCAGCCACATTTTCTGCATCAATTGATCTCATAGGAACGGCTTCTGGAAATCTAGTAGCATAGTCACATATGACAAGTACATATCGGTTCCCAGAACGACTCCTTGGAAGTGACCTACGATATCCATGGCGATTCTTCTGAATGGTTCGTCCAGGGTTGGAAGAGGAACCAAGGAGCCCTTTTTCGGTTTCCACTTAGACGACTTTTGACAAGTCTCACACCGCTTGCAGAACTCTGCCACATCTTTATACACTGTGGGCCAGTAGAACCTCTGCAAATTCGTTCCAATAGTTTTGTTCCTTCCCATGTTCCAGCTAGGGAATGCTGTGAGCCAGCTCAATGACGACCCTACGACACTGATTTGGTACCACAACTGCTCCCTCCCTGGCAACTCCCCTGTCCGTGCCTTCACCCTGTACATCAAGCCATTCTTTACCACCACACTAACATCTGATCCACCACCACCACTATCAACCTCTCGACCACTAACCTTTCGGAGCGCTGATAGAGTTGGATCAGTCTCCTGGAGTTTCTGTAACTCGCTGGCTGACAAATTCAACCCGGTATCTGCAGGTAGCTGAGGACACATCCTCCGACTGTGTTCCTGCCTTTTCTGCCTCTTCTGACTCCTGGTCTGAGTGGGCCGCTGTTCTTCCTCCTTGGAAAATAGCCTCATCCAGCTCAGCACCTAGGTCCCACGATTCCTTTGGTTGTTCAGCAAGCACTGGTTTCGGCTGACCCCCGATGATTTTTCCCTCCTGGCCTGTTCTCTCTCCTCCTCAACTCTCCTCCTGCTTGCTGCTCGCGTCGTCGCAAACGCTTCCGAGGTCTCCACCTTGCCCCTCAGAGTCCTGCAATTAAGGAGTGTCAAGAGCTCAGGTACATCTGTACCTAAGAGAACTGCCATAGGTAAAGTGTTAGATACAGCCGCAGCAGTATTGATCTTGTGCCCATCTACCTCCAGGCAAATCTGTGCCATAGGATACACCACTGTATCCCCATGTGCACAACGCACCACCACACATCTGCCCTCCAGTAGCCTTTCTCCTGGCACCAAATCTCCCCCGCACCAGTGTTCGAGAACAACCTGTATCCAACATTAATCCTCTACTGCTTTACCTTCAACAACACCACTGTGCTTGATTCCTAGCATTCCCTGTTCCTCACCAAACAAGGCATTGCTTGGACAATCCCGTGCCATGTGGCCTGTCTCCTTACAGTTGAAACAACGGATCTCCCTTTTGGATTACCTTTTCCCAACAGCCATTTGAGTAGCACTGTCCCCTTTCGGCTCACTCCCCTGCCTTGGTACAGTTTCAGATGCTGTCTTCTTCTTGCCATCCACAGTAGCCTTCTGGTCGAACTTTCTCTCCTGAACTAGCCGACTCCCATTCTGCTTCCGTGCAGACAGATAGTCATCTGCCAGTTTAGCTGCCTCCGCTGAAGTCTTGGGGTTTCTTTCCGTCACCCACACTCTAACCTCAGTTTGCAGTGTGTTCACCAGCTGCTCCAAAATCATAAGATCCCTCAGCTGTTCAACAGTTTTACACCCTTTTGTCCACTTAAGAAACAGATCAGTCAAACGTACATTAGTTCGCCCGACAGTCTCATCCTTCTTCATCACGGCATCTCTGAACCGCTGTCTGTAGGTTTGTTCCGAGATGTCGTAGCGTCTCAAGATAGCCTCCTTAACCAATTGATAGTTGCCAGCATCCTCGGCCTTCATAGCCGCATATGCCTGCTGCGCCTTGCCTGTCAATTGCGGGAGCGATCTTCACAGCCCAACGTTCGTCCTTGACTTCATACGCGCGCATGATTCGCTCGAACGTTGTCAGGTAAGACTCGATATCATCTTGTTCCGTGAGCTTTACTAACTTGGCTTCGCCTTCCGTCGGTCTCATTCTCGGTTCCTCTGGTCGACGCGACTCCTCCACCACTCTACGGAGCATCTCCATTTGTTTCACGCATCTGGTTCTTCTCCAATTCATCCCTTTCTCGTTGCCTTTCCATCTGTTCGCGCCTCTGGGCCTGCTCCAATTCGTCCCTTTCTCGTTGCCTCTGCATTTGTTCGCGCATCTGGGCCTGTTGCGCCTCGTACTGCTCTTCGCGTGCCTTCCTGTCCTCGAGCA
>JABACO010000326.1:0-2500 GCA_013339895.1 Ephydatia muelleri | reverse complement strand
CATAACTCCAAACTTGACATCCTGCATGGGTCAATGAGTCTGTATCATAATAGCACAAACAACTGTTACATGTTTTACCTGACAGATGCTGTCTAGTTCTACATATTCACCACAACAGACAATCTGTTTTGCCCAAGACACAGTTCCTCTGTACTCAATGACTTCATCACTCAGGTTGTACATGTCAAGGGATAGTTCATAGGATGGAGTGAGGGTAGAGAGATGGCAGGGTTCACTGCCATGAAGTGAAACAACTATATTCTGCAATTGCATTGCTTGGGAGTTGCGACATACCTATTAAAAAAGATACAATCACCACAGTACAAATGCATGACAAAACACTCACAAAACGCAGTGTTCCAGGTCGATAGATTTCACGGTCGTAGAGCTCCCTGATGGACGTACCATTAATATAGTGTTGGATTTGTGGAAGTTTAAACAGAGTAGAATTACCACTGGAAAATGAAACACATTATTATTATTTTTAAACATGTATGACAACACTTACTCTCCATTTGTGCCATGTGTAATATTTCTCATATACTGCAAATGTGCAAAGTTAATTGCAATGTCCCGGCTAGGTGACTTGTGGTTCCCATAAACATTCTGTGCTCTTACAGAAGCATTGAACGACTCACACCTATATGGTTAAAGGTACTAGTCATGTTTGTAAGCAATGCAAGATCATATTACCTTTCTGCACAGAATGCTGATGTAGGTCCAAACTGGAGCATACACGGAACAATATGGAGAAATAGATGTACTTTCTGCTTTTGTAGCATTTCTGGCATATGGATTTTAACAGCTTGAACAAACATGTTGCAAATGCTGTTCCATTCTGCAGCCCGAGATGGTGTAAAATAGCTACAATATGTCATTTCAAAAACCTACATACACAAAACATGAGCCAGTTATTTTAAAATGCCATGAACCTTGTATGGTCTAAATACCTTGGTATAATACAGAAGTACCAATTTCTCTCCTTCAGTCAAGTAGGGTGGCAAAATGAACATGGCCATTTGAGACCATGCTTTAAAGTCACGGCCACAAAAGGACTGGAAATATCTGCAAACATTTCCATACATTTTGACCTGGAACCCAGAGGTGTTAAAAGCTCGTATCCTTGCAAGAATTTCTTCTTTCTGCTTTGCAGATAATTTGG
This sequence comes from Ephydatia muelleri, assembly GCA_013339895.1. NCBI lineage: Eukaryota > Metazoa > Porifera > Demospongiae > Spongillida > Spongillidae > Ephydatia > Ephydatia muelleri. Next base: position 1,338 of record JABACO010000326.1, on the reverse strand, counting down.
GAATTATTTTTTTCAAGATATACTTGCACGGGCCAAGTAGTATTGTGTGCAGAACTTCAATTGGTAAAGATCTAAAAAAAATAATCTAACTTAAATATATGTATAATTATGTATATATGAGTGTCCAATTACCCTTAAATTAATTTCAGGAGAAGCAGAAAAGTAATGCTCATATTGAAATGTATGCCTAATAGTAAATTCAGTGCTTTTTAACTTTATGGATCAACCTCTTTGAAAATCAAAACTACACAGAAGGAATACTTAGCTAGACCCTTTCCCATATATTGTACGAAGGTATTAGTTTGACTGCATGCACTTAATACTTACAAGAAAATGTCTCCAAGGAAATGAAACCATGGGTTGTTGGTGATTTCACGCAGTCCAAATCTCTTCCGCACCTCAGTTTTTGCATATTCACTTACTTCAAGTTCAATTTGCAGAGTCTGCATTTGAGCTTGCATTAAGTTCCGTTGTTCACAGACGATGGTTGGAGAATCATTCTTATCAGCCTGTGCAAACAAAATCACATCACCTTCCTAGTTCTTACCTATAATTAACTTACCATGCAAATGCGGCAATATTTCAGTGCTGTGCTCCCAAGATGTCCTAACAGCTCTGATGCACGTGGGTTGTCACAGATAATCAATATAAGAGGTGCAATCACTAGAGCAGTAGTGCAAGCGCTAGCATCATACACCTCAATACCAGTTGTTTCTAACACATTCAGCTCAGAAACAATTTGCTGACTCATCTCTAAAGGTGTCACTTTGTCTGAACAACACACAAAATGAATATTTGATACTTTGCTATTCTCGTGGCGAGGAAGGCCTGCTAGCAAAAGGTACCAACAGTCAAATTTGTGCCACTTTTTGCTACGATTGCCACTTGTATCGTCACAAATAAAATAAGTGGTACCATAATCACAGGTCGGCCACTAGCCTTTTCCTTAAGCGGATGAGGTGTGAGATACTTGTCAATGTCCTGCAAGTATATAAATAATAAAGTAATGATAAGCTATGCTCAAAGAACATTACCTGTGAGCTTAGCCTTTCAAATTTACTTCCATCCCATTTTATTAGAGATGATGAAGGCTGAGCAAGGTGGGATACTTGAGTCAAATGGATGGTGAGTTTGTTTAGAATGATGCCACAATCTTCTGGAAAGTATACATCTTCAGGATACGAAGTAATATGTATGAATGCGTCCTTGTCAATAACAGGTTCTATTTCAACATGCAACTCATTTGAAGAACCCTGGATAAGTAAGCAATTAACTGGTGATTTGAAATATATATACGTTACGCACGTATTGTAAATGTGTTACAGTACGCGTAACAAG
>JABACO010000325.1:2500-42809 GCA_013339895.1 Ephydatia muelleri | reverse complement strand
CTCATTTATTGTTACCTTTTGCGGCTAAAATACGATACAAAAGTATAATTTTACCACCTATGGCCGAGGGGGGTGCTCAAGCACCTGGAGCACCCTCTCTGTATACGCCACTGGCCAGTGGCATATCCATGATTTCAGCGAGGGGGGTGCTTATGGTCAGGCCCGATACGAAAAGCGAGGGGGGGGGGGGGGGTGCTGTACGCTTCAGCTCATTTATTGTTGCCTTTCGATGTTTTGCGGCTACAATATAATAAAAGTATAATTTTTAATAATGTTAGCACCTATGGCCGAGGGGGTGCTCAAGCACCCAGAGCACCCTCTCTGGATACGCCACTGAGTGACCATGAGTGCAGAGAAGGGTGACCATGAGTGGCAGAGAAGGGTGACCATGAGTGCAGAAAAGGGTGATGAGAGCAGAGAAAGGGTGACCATGAGTGTAGAGAAGGGTGCAGAGAAGGGTGGCCATGAGTGCAGAGAAGGGTGGCCATGAGTGCAGATAAGGGTGACCATGAGTGCAGAGAAGGGTGGCCATGAGTGCAGATAAGGGTGACCATGAGTGCAGAGAAGGGTGACCATGAGTGAGAGAAGGATGACCATGAGTGCAGAGAAGGGTGACCATGAGTGCAGAGAAGGGTGGCCATGAGTGCAGATAAGGGTGGTCAGAGAAGGGTGACCATTGTATTTTAGTGTGTGTGTGTGGTGTGTTTGTGTGAAACAGTGATAGATAAGTAATTGCTAGCAAGGAAGCATCCGAGGGGTTGACTGATGCATACGTCGAACAGACATGAGATGCCTCCTATTTGCTTCCCATTGCCATGACGAGTTTGCAGACAAGTGGGGGTGCATGGCACAGGGATCAACATCCCAAATAACCACCGGTCACGTGCACATCCAATGGTGATTGCTGAACATGAAAAAGGGTGCAGCACCAGTGAAGGTTGCGACCATGTGGCTCTAGTATACCAGGAGGAAGTTGTGTCCACCTACTACAGTGAGAGATGAAGTCTCCTTCAATCATCACCTAGGATTAGATTGCAAATAGCAATGCACAAGGTAGAACATAACAAAAGATGGATTAAAGTAGGATATGGAGCACGTAGAACAGAAAATCAATGGGCAGCAAATAGGAGGTGAATTAATGCACGTAGCACATAAATACAGCATGGATACATATAGGCTTAAGGTAAGAGCAAATTAATATTTGGGTAGAAAGAAAAGCAGAAAATTGAATGGTCTAGAGGAATATGCCATACAGAGTAGAGGTAGTCGGGAAACCAGATAACTGAAGTCATCCGGTCCCCAGACTAGTGTAGAGGGTGAAGAAGGTGGTCCCATGATTAGAAGCCATGGGTAGCATGGCATGCTTACATTGTACTGAGCAGATATAGAAAAAGGGTGCACAATGTAAACTACCATGACCCAAGCGATACATATGGAAACGTCGAGCGATACTTGAAACATACCGTACGAAACACAATCGTCGGATCTACTATACCACGTAGCATTGGTAGCAGCTGTTAGGGCCCGTGCGCAGTGGGTTCGATCGACCCCCCCCCCCCCCCCCCCCCCCCCCCCCCCCCCCCTCCGGCCCGGTTCCTCCCGATCGAAAATGGCGACACGTAAAAGACTCAGTGGTAGCAATCAGAAGCAAGGCGATATCACCATGCAAATACTTTCGACATTGTACCGATCATATTGATAATATGCCATCTGATGGTACAGAGAGCATAGCCACTGACCTACAGTCTGTCTCGCACTGACTCTCATTCTGATCGCATGTCTGTGTGCATTGACGTGGAGAGGACTGACCTTGTGTCTGAAGTGGAGAGAACCGATATTGTGCATGTGCACTGAAGTAGAGAGGGCTGATCTTGTGTGCACTGAAGTAGAGAGGGTTGATCTTGTGTGACTGATGGGAGAATACTTTTAACGATACTCAAAGCTTCCCGCACTTCGACGTATTTTGTCATCGACGCCCCCTTTATTCCCTGGCGGTTAATCGAACCCCCATTTCCAAAATCCTACGCACGGGCCTATAGTTCAAAGCGGGCCCGCCGGGTTTATACGTAAATTTTGGGGAAAAGGCGTGTCCATTACATAATCGCATCGGTATAGTGGGTTGCTAACGTGAGTAAGAAAAACTTAACGATCTGCAGAAATCAATGGCTACAGGACTTTTCTATGCACACTCCGAATTTGACGCGTTATCATCACTCGTATCTGGAGAAGTGTGGAATTCTAACCCATTGGGTTAGAGACCTTTGCAACCATGGCATGGTAAATATTTAGAGCACCACAATAGGTTTGCACAGAGAGAAATGATGTGTGAACAAGTGTACGAAATTTGAAAGTAAAACATCAAACCGTTGTGAAGATATGCTACGTTGAGTAACGTACAATTTTTATAGTGATAAAATTTAAACTCCAGAAGGGTGATTTTGCTGGACACCGTGTATGTCCTTCCTAAAATAACAACGAAACTGCTCATTTTTGTCTTCTCCGTATATAGGAGTGTCTAAAACGGTTCAAGATAGGTACCTATGTAGAAGGGTCTGTGACGGACTTCACGGAAGTGACGTCACGGAACGAAGATGCGTCACAGAACGAACAAGGCGGGCAGGCCATACGCTACCAAGAAGTGATCCGTCCAATAGCATCATTGGGATTCGGATCCAATAGGATTCGGACATAGGACTATTTAAACAGTGTGTGTTGTATTTGTAAGTGGAGAAAAAGAGTTGTATCCTGGTGGCTATAATAATTATACTTTATTTAGCCTACCTTGACCCTCTGACGCGCAGGCGCTTCCAGCTCGGACCGTCACAGGGTCTTACCGCTATTGATTTGTTCTGTTCGTTAATTTTTGCTTTATCCACAAGACCCCATTTTCGTATATCCATATTACATTAAATAAGATGCAGGTGGCAGTCAGACAGTAACGTCATGGCCCGTGTACGTCAGGTATCTGCTCTCATACGGCTTTTCTCATGATTGTCCTATATACTGATGAGGTAATCTGAACTAAGAACAGAAACCTATTTTTAGTCTTGCACCTCCTATATACACCACATATAAATGTCCCGTTAGCCACCGGTAAGTGATGGCTGTGTTTTTGAAGGTGGTGATAGTGATAGTAGGCGATGTGGCGGTGGGGAAGACTTCCTTCATCACAACGTGGATGACAAACGTATTCCCTAACGAATGCGTCCCAACTGTATTCACCGACTATCACGTCGATATACACCCACTTCACTATTACTCCGGGACACAGGTAAACACGACTATGAGCCACGGCCCAACACTCCATGGATTGTAGATTTTCATATCGTAACTTCCATCGAATAATTTCCTGTGGCACAAGCTCACACAGTGCAAAAAGTTTGTTATGCGACACTGTATATTATAGCGTATATTCGAATATAAGTAGCAATATAAGCTGTCTGCGTATAGAACATTATAAGCAAATACGTATATTGAAATATAGTCAGTCACGTGCGGTTTCTGGTATCTTAGCAAACCTTTGAATTTCATTAATGTTACATGGTTTGGTGAACCGCGCACTATCGTAATTTGGGCTTTGACCTTCCGTAAACCAGTCCTCCGCCCCCCCCCCCCCCCCCCCCCCCCCCCCCCATCCCCACTCCCCCTTTGCATCTGCTTGGTTTATAAAACTTTTCTTCGCACATATAAGTGGTACAACACCAAACACAAATATTCAAACACCATAGTGCCTTAAGACAGCGGTTCCCAAGTACGAACTTAGTGTGACCTGATAAAGACGAGAATATAATAACATTTGGTGCCAATTGAAATGGCCATACTTACCTCTAGTGATGGACTTGTTGGTGCTGACTAACCAAATGCGCACAAAAGAAAAGTACATTTTAGTGCCCCCAGCGTACTTACCAGTTCGAATAGAAACGCTGCAGAAAAGCAAAATGAAGGTAGCAAAGCCATTGCGTACTTACCTCAGCAGAATCGACCCGCGCTTGTGATAGCCGAAACCCATAGTCCTTGAGACAGCGGTCCCCACGTACTACGTGACCTGATAAAGACGAGAACATAATAACATTTGGCATCAATTGAAATGGTCATACTTGCCACTGTGTAACTTACCTCAGCAGAATCGGCCGCTTGTGATAACCGGAGACCAACTCCAATAAAGTGCATTGCACACAAATTGTGAGTCGCTTACCGTATGCTAGGCTTGCTTTCAGCAGGTTAATGAGGCTGATGTACTGCATCACAAACGCATCCCCAAAATAACACAAACGTGATAAGCAAAGTCACGTACCTTTCCAGGCCACACTTACACAGGAACCCGCCAAAATTAGCCATCACGTGCAATGGCATACTCTAATTGGTGTACTTTTAAATTTGGTTATAAATACACGGCCAATAATTGGATTCCGTTACGGATACGTTGGAATTGCTACACGGATCCGATAAATTGCGAGCGTAACGCAAGCGATGGGTAACCGATTTTTTTGGAAGCGTAGCAATATTTTGCGTATAGCATGCGTGTACGCCTCCGATACGTACCCGTATACGTAAAAGCGACGTATGGTGGTTTCTATACCACGCCCGCGTCGTACTAGTAGTTACTGGTAAACAATAACTTCAAATAAACTCAAACATGTCATTTTTATGGCAAACAATGTATACAGAATATGTTATAGCAGTACATATTGTTGTCTGTGTTCTGCCAAGACACAGTTTTCTTTCGTGTCACCAGTACTTGTTCAATTCTTGATGTTGTCTCCAGTTCTGCCAAGACACATTGGCTGTCACACTGGTGTACGACAGAGACTGCACAGCTGACAAGTGTTGATACTGTGCAACGAATCACCTTCGTCATTGTTAGCAGTGGACAACCCCACTCGGGCTCAGTATACCACTCAGCACAGGCTCCAAATAACGCACCAAACAAAAATGTTGCTTGCTCCGCGTGAAAGCTGCCAATAAACAATCCAGTCTCCAATGCCACCTGTAAAACAATAAGACATACGACTCATACACATGAGAATACTAAATACATCATACTGAGGTGGAAGCTTGAGAATTGTATTCTATGTAGTCCTGTACATTAATGAGTTGTCCATTTTTTCGTACAGTCGCAATTTTGAAATTCCATGTGGCAACAGAACAGTGAACTTTGCATATATTTCTTCTTATGACATCGTTTTCCCTTCCAATGTAATCGGTACTGAAGCCAATGGAGCTTTTGTTCTAGCTGAACAATAAAAAATATGAAAGTTCACAATCAAACATATATATGTATAAATAAATGCTCACATGAACACACACCTACACACATTAAAAAATTTACTCACATATATGGAACATGTACAAACATGTACATATATATACACACATTGAGTAAACAACAACGGAATAACAGAGACAAAAAATTAGTTTCGTCACAAACAGAAACACACAAAGAACATAATGCATTTATTTGTGTACATCATATTCATACTCATATTATTACCTTTCGTAGTGTTCCATGTTTATTAATTCCACCACTCCCACATTCTTGGACTTCACCATCTAAAAACACTTCTTCGTTGGTATGGTAAAGGCTGACAAGGCCCTCACCAAATCTGCAAGTAAAAAATTAAGCTTTACCAGTCTCAAGGAATATCAGACCTTCAGATGTATTGTAGCAACTGCCGGAAAAGGTAAATCTAATACATGTACTTACAGCAAAAGCAGTAGCAATATCCTTGCTAGGGGCCTGTCTGTTGCTATACACATTGCGTGACCGTATTACATAATTGACACCTGAAACACAATATGTTCCATACAATATCTTTGTGCACATTGTGGAACTTACCTTTCTGTGTTGAATGAAGATGCAGGCCCAAACGTCAACATGCTGTCAGGAAGGTGCAGTATCAGGTGAATTTATGGGTTTTTTTTTCACCACATCACGCTGTAGGTAGCCCTTGCAAATCGGTGACACGCAATTCAATGTTCTGAGGTTCAAACCCATCATAATACACCATTTTGAGAACCTATTTTGCGTGACAAAATTATAAAATGAAAACGCACACAATCACATCTCCATTACGTACCATTGACAAGGCACGTAGAAGGGTACATCAGATGGGCTGTAGAACTGTTAGTGAGTAGGTTAAGTTTAAGCTTTTGTCAATATACCTTGTGTACCTTCTCTGGTGCATGATATCCAGGTAGCTTATATGAGACCATAGTGGAAACACTTGGAAGTGCACGACACATGCATCTCAGAGTATGGGACACAAATGTCAGATTGGATAGACCCTGTGTAGAGAAGTGAATGATTACACTCCTTCAACAAATCATCAAGAATGCCTTACCATTGAACAAAGACTGTTGATTATTATGTATGTCATTGCAGACATCATAGATAAAAATGGATGGTACTGGCCCTCTCTATTGGCACTGCTATTTGTGAGGCTTAGAATATTAGCTATATCTATAGAGTGCACACAAATTCATAGTAAATATTACACAATCACTCCCACCTGAATCAGAACGAGAGTCTGAATCCTTTTCCGCTTCGTCGCGTGATGGCCAATGTCCACGTCCCCTATAGCTAGTGATAATTCGTCGCTAGCAATTGCTGAAGGACTATGACTCTTGGTTACAGTAGTGGATCCACCCGTATCAACATTTCCAGATTCAAGCTCAGCTTCCAAATTCTCAGTTGAGGCACAATTTCCATCAGACGAACCTTGTCTTTGTGGGAACATGCCTTTCATATCTGTATTTATAGTCAAACTCTTTCAGACAAACATCACAGTGACATTTAGCAGCCATCTTTCTCACGTGCCGCTGCGGTTGCAGGCTTACAGTCCGATACGCTTGCGTAAAGCACACGTAACACCTTTTTCGCTAAATCGCCAGCGTCACGGAGCCGTGCATGACGTTTGCGTTACGCAAAATTTTTACACGCTACCGTATTCGGTAAGATCATAGCCTCCGTATCGTAACTTCACAGCGATCGCCTGCGATACGCCGTTTCGAACGCATCCGTGACGCAAGCGATAAATAACGCTTGCGTAACGCAGGTGGTACTTATTGGCCGTGTACAGTCCGATACGCTTGCGTAAAGCACACGTAACACCTTTTTCGCTAAATCGCCAGCGTCACGGAGCCGTGCATGACGTTTGCGTTACGCAAAATTTTTACACGCTACCGTATTCGGTAAGATCATAGCCTCCGTATCGTAACTTCACAGCGATCGCCTGCGATACGCCGTTTCGAACGCATCCGTGACGCAAGCGATAAATAACGCTTGCGTAACGCAGGTGGTACTTATTGGCCGTGTAGTAAATAACAACGATAACAGCACTAACCTATTGACAAGTAAGACTATCACCTATTTCTTGAACTGGCATAAGAAATCTTCAATGTTACATCATTTACAAGCCTGCGTGAAATTGTAAAAAACAATAGAGGTTGTGCAATGGGCTGAGCGAAGTGACGTTATCTGTGTTATCCGCCATTTTGAGTGTCAAAAGCAATAGTATGGGCAAGGCTTGTTGTGCAGTTGGATGCAGTAATCGTTTCATTCGGGCGTTCATTTTACTCAAGATGAAGAACGTAAGTCCCAGTGGATAGAAGCAGAGGGGCGCAAAGATTGGATTCCAAATGAGTACTCGTGGATATGTAGCGTACACTTCGTTTCGGGGGAATAGAGCAACAACCTCCTATCCCCTGATTATGTTCCTTCCTTATTCGAGCACTTTGAAGAGGAAGCGTGTGCATGATATGAACAGATTCCACAGAACATTGGGGAGGTGATAAAAAGGAAGTTGGTAAAAAAAAAAAGAATTGATGCTGCAGAGTCTTTGCTACAGCTATCGGAACCTGAGGCCAATTATTCCAATCTACACTAACAATGCCTCTCTCATACACGCAACATACGGGTCTTCAAGCGCACCAACCAGCTCCAATTTTACCTTGTAACGCTGTTTGGCAGTGTCATGAAGCTAATAGTAATACTCAGAGTACTTGGCCGTACTTTCTAGCTGCATTTAATCACACGAAATGGCTCAAACGGTATAGTCAGGAACCTCTAATCACTCTATTACGGATAGACACGTGTCTGCTTTTGACACTCAAAATGGCGCTTAGCAAAGATTGCTATTTATTGATGACGATTTATGACGCTATTGCACAACCTCTATACCATATCATTATGTACTGTATATCCATTCCAAATTGTAAGAATAAAAATGGTACACATTAACATTTCAAAATTGTAATGACACACACTTGCACGTACATGTCCACACGCTCGCGGACACACACACTAGCACATACACGCAGATGTCCATGCACACGCATAAACACACAACACACAGACGGACACACAGTCGCACGTACACACATGACAGATGTCACACACACGCATACAGACAGATGTACACACACACGTATACACAGACAGATGTCCACACACACGCATATGCACAGACACACACACACACAGACAGATGTCCCACACAGACAGATGTCCCACACAGACAGATGTCCCACACAGACAGATGTCCACACACACATTTACACACAGGCAGATATCCGAATTCCGACTTCGGCATTGAGCGTGTCAAGTTCGGTTTGTACTGCTAAGTACTAAAGACAAGCGCCGGCTCCTTAGTTATTAGATGCTTATGAACGCTTGTACAAGAATTGATAACTCGCAGACAAATATACACACAGAATATGTGAAACTTGAATATACACGGTGGTATGATATAAATATACTTACGGGGGTATATTTTGTACACTTAATTGTGCCTATATAAACAGTGACGTATTTAACACTTGCGGATTCTTGAATATACGCCGTCTTATAGTTCAAATATAGTACTCAGGCGTATATTTTGGCGTATTCTCAAATATAACCAAAAATATACCGTATCGTATATCTAACTTTTTTGCACAGTGTCAGGTGATGGACACTTGTTAGTCTCGTACCCAGGCCCACTAAGACGTCATGGTGGGTCTGGGTACGAGACTATCATGTGTCGTGTTGCATCAATGTTGTCACGTCAATAGTGTCACGGTGGTGTCAAGGTAGCAAGAAGGACAATGAATGAGGCGGGGCTGGGGAAGCCGAACTGTGTTCCATCTACGCTGTACGAACGCATGCATAGTGCATGGTGATGCACAGTTCGTTGGCTGGTGAAAAATATTACATCAGATTCAAACTAAAAATAGAATCCTAATTTTAGACTAGTCCCTCCGTATAGAGGAGTTGCATGTGACGTCGCGCGCATCTTACATCACTAAGTATGTTACTATAAATATGCGCTACGTGGGTACGAGATAAACAATAACCGGACGGGAACGATAGAAGGCGGCGGCATACGCTCACGTGGTACATATTTATAGCGTGCCGTATACATAAATAGCAGCATACATATGATGTAACTAAACAATGCAAGGCGCGCGTGACGTCAATGCAACTCCTCTATATGTAATGTGCAGAATGTCATTGCACGTCAACTGCTGCCGGTAATCGATGGCTGTGTCTTTGAAGGTGGTGATAGTAGGAGATGGAGCCGTGGGGAAGACTCCCTTCCTCACAACGTGGATGACAAACGCATTCCCGAGCTGTTACGTACCAACTGTTTTCGAAAACTTTTCCGCCAATGTGATGGTAGACGGTAAACCCGTTTCGCTGTCTCTCTGGGACACATGTAAGCACGATTTCATCAGCGATGAGCCACGCTCACCACTTTGTTATTTTCAACTAGCTGGATTACACGACTTCGATCGCCTGCGGCCTGTGTTCTATCCCCAGACGGACGTGTTTTTAATCGCCTTCGCTGTAGATGATAAAGACACTTACGAAGGCGTTCGCCTCAAGTGGCTCCCCGAAATCAAGCACTTCTGTCCCAACACCCCATGGCTTCTTCTCGGGCTAAAGGCAGACCTCAGACCCTCTTCAGAACACAATTCACCGAGAAGAGAATTTGTGACCGAACAAGCTGCAAGAGATATGGCGAAAAAGTTAGGTCAGTTACACACCGCATGCAACCGGCCCAATGTTGCCGTCCTATAAACGATAGCAACCTGTAATAGACAGTTACATCTCCGCACATCTCCGCACACACAGGGGCAATTGGCTACTGTGAATGCAGTTCACTCACGCAAAGTGGACTCAGCAATGCAATGGATCTCGCAGTGAGAGCTTCTCTGAACCACATCTCAAATAGGAAAAAATTCAATTGGTTCAGGAAGAGAAGGTAGTTCCCCTTGACATGTGTATTCGGTCACACACAGACACACTGACACACACATAGGACCACAGACCCATCTGGAGACACCACATCAGAGCCAGCCATCCCTCCTCCACCCACACTGCCAGAGAACGAGAAGGCTCCTTCGATCAATGTCAGCATCTCAACTTTTCTTGGGGACTGGAAAAAGCTGGTCAATTGTGAGGACCTCTCTGATGTCACTTTTCTGTTGGGCCCGAAGGTGTACCACGCCCACAAGTATGTCTTGTGTGGTGTATCGAACATGTTTAGGAGAGTGTTTGGGATCACAATTAAAACTACAAGCCTTGGAGAGATTCCAACTTGGAACAAGAAACGCATGCAGGAAGTGACTCCAGAGAACATCTGTGGTGGGAAAGTAGCGGGACTGAAGGACATACAGTATAGGTTAGTTCACAATTTAAAGACCCGGACTGTTTTCCAAACATGCTTCTTCCATCAGTGTGAGCTGCATTAACACTGGTAAACTGGTCACTAAGATCACACTGGATGAAACTCTGATCTCTGATGTTCCCTTCCTGAGATGTCTGGAATTTCTTTATACAGGCATTGTGGAGCTAGAAGCCAAGAGCACCCTTTTGGATGAGACCATGATAGTTGCTGAACTGTTCAATCTTCCACAGCTGCAGACCATATGTGAAAATGCCAAGAAGGGAGATGAGTTCATACCTTTCAATTCTACCATTGGGACATGGTTGAAAGACAGGAAAAGGGAGATTGCCAAGCAGCTGTTCCTGAACCAGCCCCTCCTCTCTGACGTACACCTTACAGTGGAAGGGAAGACCATTTACGCTCACAAAGTAGTCTTCTTGGCGAGATGTGATGTCCTGTCTGCCATGTTTAGAGGTGGCTTTGTTGAAGGTGAAGGGTCAGAGGTGAGAGGGTGGGAGAGGGAGGAAGATGGTAGGATATTGGTGTCTCATTGTTGAGGGCATCGCTATGTAATTTGCAGGTGATTACAGCAACAAGAGCGCTCGTCACGAAATGATTAGGATACATTTGATGTTAATTTCAACATTAAGTTATTACACAAACTGTGTTGAAATATGCTACCTTAAAATTGCATTTTAGGTGGAGCTTCATGACATCACATATGAAAACATGTTGGCTTTCCTGGAATACCTCTACACTGACCACTGCTCTATTGAGGAGGGTGATTCTGTGGGAATTCTGGTGCTCTCAAATGAGTATATGATGCCCAGGCTGACCTCCCTCTGTGAGCTGTGCATACAAAGGGAGGTGGACAGAACCACTTCCAAGTGCATAGCTCAAGCCGACATTGATGTTATTTGTAAGTAAAACACACCTTTACCCTCAAACCTTCATACCCTCATACCCCCACCCTCATACCATCATACCCCCACTCTCATACCCTCATACCCTTACCCTCACACCCCCACCCTCACACCCCCACTCTCATACCCTCATACCCCTACCCTCATACCCCTACCCTCACACCATCATACCCCCACTCTCATACCCTCATACCCCCACCCTCATACCCTCATACCCTCATACCCCTCTACTCTCATATCCTACCTCATACCCTCATACCCTGTACCCTCACCGACCCCTAACTCAACCACCCCTCACCCTCATACAACCACCATCATACCCCTCTACTCTCATACCCTACCTCATATCCTCATACCCTGTACCCTCACCCACCCCTAACTCATACCACCCCTCACCCTCATATGACCACCAACATCTCTATCCATAACATCGTTAGGCGATACCACAAGATACCATTGAGACCACATAATCTACCATTATGACACCACATGACACATCACATGACAAATTGTGATACCATTGACAACACTCATTGATGCAACACATGACACCCATTGATACAACACATGACACCATTGGTGCCACACTTGACACCACCGTTAAACTACTGACGTGACACCATTGGTGCAACACTTGACACCACTGTTACACTATTGACGTGACACCATTGATGCAACACATGACACCACGATGCAAAAAATGACATAATGAGGCAACACATGACACTGACACAACTGATGCAACACATGGCACCATTGGTGCAACATATGACACCACGTGACACCATTGATGCAACACATGATGCCATGTGACACCATTGATGCAACAAATGACACCCCGTGACACCATTGATGGTACACATGACACCATGTGATACCGCATAATGACACAGCATCTGTATCCATTACATAGATAGAGATGCACTCCACATGCAGATAACTAACCAGCAAAGGTCTGAAGTCACTGAGCATAGGTAGTATTGTGTCCCATCAGCATCTCTCCACAAGCTTATTCAACACTAACTATGTATACACTCATTCATTTTCTTCACATTGAAGACATCTTATTTAATTCCCTCACTTTTTCTATTTGTAGCCCTCCTGCTAACAGCACAGCTGCACAATGCCAACCAGCTGAGTGCCTGGTGTCTGCACTTTATCTCCAGCAACTACGCAGAGTTTTCCTCAAAGCCAGAGTTCTCCCTCCTCACTGGTGATAACCTCGCATACGTCCAGGCACACCAATGGCCACCAGTGTCCTATCTGGAGGCTATGGAGGAGTACAGAAAGAAATATGAGGTGGACACAGGGGATCAGAGCCAAGTCCCATTAGCTGTTGGAGGGGACAGGTCCTCTGACAGGTGCTCTTTGATGTGACTGCAAACACCACACGAAAGTTCTTCTACCAAGAGGCTGCAACAAGTGGGAGGTGCCCGGGGAACTGATCCAGACTACTGATAACTCTGCTTTCTCATTTTTACCTATCGCTCATGGACTTCCGATGATTTTGCTTTGTATGTGCTAACATTTGGTGACAAATACACACATGACATAACATGATATTTACTGGCCCCTGAGTATTTCATTTCTGAATGAGCACAACGTTTTTGAAACTACATTTTTACCAAACTAGTGAGTTCAGTGATTTTTGGTGCATCAATTACACTCACTAGTCAAACCATAATGGAAAAAACAAACAAAACAGTGCAAAGCAATTAAAATCATTAAAAAGGCAGTTTAAAAATCTCAGGTGCAATAGTTTCCAATAAATAGTAATACAGTATGCTAACCAAAATTAATTGTTATACCCATTCATTATGAAATAGCGGAAATCAGCTAATCAAATTTATAATCAAATATTATTACAACAATAATAATACATATACAACACATTATTCCCTAAGACACAACCTATTGAATAACAACATTACAGGGAATACACAAAAGTATTATTATTTAAAAAATTTCCATTATTATCATTATTGAATAAAATACAAATGAATATTAGACTACACACAATTATTAAAAGAGAAAAAAAAAAACACACACACACACACACACAAAACATTTTCAGCCCTCGCCCACTGAATGCTGAAACCTAGCACAGGTAGCAAGGCTCTGGCATTGCAGTGAACTAAGGTGAGGTTCAGTCTCTGATAGATGCTTGTAATGGCCTTTGACTTGCTACACTGCAACTGCAAAGCCAGACGGGCAGCCAGCCGAGAAATGGAACCCTGAGCTTCCACACCCCAACAACCATAGGTCTCTACTACCAAGGGTATGAAGACCCAACCCAACTCTGTGCACTTGGCATCATTGGCATTGTGCTTGCGCACTTCAGCCTTTCCAGCTGCTGACCCACTTCTGGCTCCCGCTTCATTCAATGTAGTGGAGTTAAGCTGAGAGACCACTGTTAGGTCAAAAGCAGCTGGCTTCCCAATCATCCAGTTGGGCACTAGGATGTCAGCCGGCCTAACATTCAGCCCCATATCCATGACCTACTCAAGTTGACCACCCAGCCTGGCCCTGTGACAAAACTGGGCAAAAACATCCCTTAAGCTGTTGTGGCGCAAAACCACATATCACCACCCCCTTTGCAGGTCACGGCATGATGCCCAAGAGGATCCAGCTGGTGGTCAGGGCAGTAAGAACAACGTAGCTGTGATGATGTGTCCATCCCAAGCCACCATTTTAAAGCAACCTGGAACTCGTCTGGATCCAAGCTAAGATTAAGACCCCCTTGATGGAATTACAGCTAGCCATGTAGAAGCATGACACGATGCGACTGATAGTAGACGAGCACGGTTGGCCAGGGTGGAGATGAGGCACACTGGTCAAATTGATGGTCATCAATTCTGGATGATAAGTCTTTTTGACTTAAACAAGACTCCAGAAGAGACTCTTCAGAGATGGAACTTGCAGGTGGAATCAAGCTATTGAATAAGGTGACAGCTTGTAAGGTGAACTCATCAAGTGGAGCTGAACAACCTGCTTTGTCTACTGAGGCCAGATAAGCAGCCGAGCAATGTAAAGCCAACCTACGGAGGCTTAGACCACCCCTACTGAGGCTCAGCTGGACTTGAAGCCACTCAGAGTCAGACGGATCAATTGCAACACGGTCACAAAAGTGACGACGAACCTCTGCATCAAACAATGCTGCCTTTAGACACAAGGTCAGGTGGAGTGGTGCTAGCTAAATGGACCAGCTTACAAAAGGTGGCACAATGACGTAAGAGAAGGAGTGCACTTTAAGGATCTAATGAACCCAACTCTGACATCTGGGACAGCAATTTGGCTGCCTTTGCTCGCTTTTGAGTGAGGAATTTGGCACAAAATATTACATCCCCAATTCTGGAGGCAACCTGAAACCTTCTGATGGTAATGTAACTTCCGGACATGATGGAACTGGACCCTTGGGATGCTTTTGCAGTAACAAGTGCCAAGTCTCCAGGGGTATTGGGGGCAATTCCAGAAGTGGTGAGAACCTTGCACGCCTTTCCCAATACACCTTCTCTGGCCTTGTAGACTGCATACTGAACTTTGCTTTTTGCTTTCTCCTTTGATGGTTTGGAGTTGGTCTTCCTAGCATGATCAGAGGCATACTGCCATAGGGAAGCTAGGTGACCATCTGACCACAGTCTATCTGCAAAGCTCCTCAATGGAATGAGACTTGCGTTTATGACCTACCGAAGAGATGCTCGCAGCACACACTTTGGCAGCTTTAGCCAAGCCTCTTCTGAGTTGGAAACACATACTGAACGCAATGAATCTGACAAAACCCGAGCAAATGAGGGTCTAGCTTTTTGAGGGATGTGACGAATCGTGGCACACTGTAGATGACAGACTGCCTCAAAAGATGGGAGGGAGGCCTCAGGAGCTGATCCCTAGGCGAGGAGCTATTGTGGTGGAGGCAACTGATACTCCAGAAGACCTAGGGCCTCTGATTGACCCACTGCACTTCTCGGAATGAGAGCCAAAACGAGAATTGGCAACTATCTGGTGACACTGGAGGCAAATAAAGGAATCCTGCTCCTGCAGCCATTCATAAGGAATATCTCCTGGAAGGATATTCTGTGCATGAAGTGTCATATGGGCCTTCCACATTGTTGGGGCGATCAACTCCAAGCATCCCTCTGTAGCGTTGTACCAGATTATGCGCGAACCATATGTTTAATCACGCAGCTCATAACATACCTACACAACCTATACACGAACTCCAATAAGACCCCCCCACCACACAGCGCATGCGCATACATGTCCCAGTCTACTACTACACCCTCAACCAGACAAGGTATTCTTGAGTTTAGTCTGATCAGGCCCGTAGCCAGGCTTTGCGTTGGGGGAGGGGTGCAAAGTATGGCTCAGTGGACTCAAGCAGACTTGTATTATGCATCTTGCGGATTATACTTGCGATAAGCATTTGTGAGTTAGTTTTTACTCTCTGGTAAGGATTGAATCATATGTAATTGTCCTTTTGTAATTTAATTACAATCAGATACCCACAAACCATTCTGCTAGGTGAGTGGAGCTGTGGTTGAGAAACGGTATAGCAATATTCTTTTTATTATAATCAAGAGGAGAATTAGAAGAAATATTGGTTCGATGCTTCTGCCCTGCAGCAATAATGCGAGGCATTGACACTGAGCTTCTAACTTTCTCTGCCATTCTACATGAGTGATCGTTAATAACTTGAAAGTTATTGACGCTCGAAATTCCTGATACCCTCAATCATTTCATAAGCATCTACAATTGTTTTGTTTTGTTCGTTGGGAAGAATTTGCTCCATTGAACAGCGGCTCTTTTTCTTTCCCGTTCGCGTTGTTCACGTCATCCCATTTTAGATCAAGTGCAAGTCGGTCTGAAGTGCGCGATACTAAGAACTACGGAACTATTACCTGACAGCTGGCAGTTGTCACTATAAGTGTCGATTGTCAACAATATAAACATGCTTGTAAAAAAATTCATAGCCGACCGAGCGGACCTTTTATCAAGCGGTGGGGGGGTGCAATTGCACCCGTTTGCACCCCCCTGGCTACGGGTGGTGGTTACTGTCGGATATTAGTCCTAAGATTATTCATAATTGCATTCGTTCACGTGAGTGTTATTTTTAAATGATTTTCGGCGTTTGAGAACGTTGAGTGCGTGCGAGTGCGTGGCGGAAGGAACGCTTAGGATCTACTAGGATCGCTCGTGGTATAGTCCCGAATAAGAAATATACTACATGGTCCTTCGAGCCGAGCATCTGTTCCAGGCCTAAAACCAATGGACCACAAGACGCAACCCGAGCAAGTCAACAGACAGTTCAGAATGCTGCTCCTACTGGCCAAGTATGAACCAACTGGATCCAACGGGCGACCATCAGCAGTTGTCTCAATGTACGTCAGCACGAAGACACCAGTACTGTTACAGACTGCGTGCGTTAGGGTCAAGGCTCCTGACAAAACAACCCCTGTGATTCAAACTAGGATCTTGCTGGATAGCGGAAGCCAAAGGTCTTACATCTCGAGCAAGTTATGCAATCAGCTGGGACTTAAGGAGAATAGCAAGGAAACATTACTAGTGAAAACATTTGCTGCTGAAGGTTCAGGTGTGCAGTTTAGTCGACCTCAGCGTGATGACAAGAGATGGACTAGACATGTGTTTATCTCTGCTATCGATTCCAACCATCTGCGAGCCGCTAACAGGACAGCCGATCAATTATGCGACCAGTATTTGTCTGGACTAGACCTTGCTGACTCGAGTGATGGGAAGGACTGCCTAGAAGTGGGTGTCCTAATAGGAGTGGATCAATACTGGAAGATTGTTACAGGGAACGTCGTGAAGGGCATAGCTGGTCCTACTGCAATTGAAACAGCATTTGGATGGGTCCTATCTGGTCCTGTACTAGGTCTCACCTTTGAACCAACCGTGACTTGTTTGAGCACTGTTCACATGATGAAGGTGGATGCATCTGTTTGTTCGGCTCAACAAGAAATTGCGAATCTAGAAATGCGATTACAAGCATTTTGGGACCTCGAGACACTGGGGATTAAAGAAAGCGAGACTTCTGTCTATGGCAACTTCATGGAAAGCGTATCATTCAATAATGGTCGTTACTGTGTTCAACTTCCCTGGAAATCACCCCATGTTTTGCTCCCAGACACCCTCTGACATCGGATCAATGGGAATAACACATTATCTCCCTCATCATGCCGTGATTAAGGAAGACAAGCAGACAAGCAAATTGCGCATTGTTTACGATGCGTCCGCAAGGAGCAATGGGCTGTCTCTCAATGATTGCTTATATGCAGGGCCTACCTTTGGGCAAAACATTATGGACATACTCCTGAGGTTCCGTATTCACCGGGTGGCTGTGATCGCAGATATAGAGAAGGCTTTTTTCATGGTATCTGTTTCTGAGGAAGATCGTGATGCCCTGAGGTTTCTATGGATCCACGACATCAACGCACAGCTTCCAAGATTGGTCATCATGCGCTTCGCTCGGGTGTTATTTGGAGTGTCTGCCAGTCCCTTTCTGCTTAATGCCACGATAAGAAGGCACGTTGAAAAGTACAGAGATGAAGACCCACTGTTCGTGGATAAATTCAATCGATCTATCTAAGTGGATGACCTCATCTTTGGGGCTAAGACTGAAGATGAAGCATTGGAACTATTCACGAAAGCAAGACTATGCTTAGACAAGGCGCTTCGAAAGTTCGTATCCAACTCTTTGAATCTTCAGACTCGTGTGTCACCTCAAGAACACCAGGCACAAGTACCCGGCAGGGTGTCAGTAGCATGTGAGGATGAATCTTACACAAAGAATACCTTGGGGGAAAGGTTGGATCATCCAGAATATATCAAGGTGCTTGGAGTGAAGTGGAAGCCAATGGACGATACACTCATATGTGATCTCAGTAACCTCTACCAGGCCGCATCCGAGCTGAAACCCACAAAACGGAACGTCATTGGACTTTCGGCAAGAGTCTATGATCCACTGGGGTGACAGTATGTTTCAAGCTGCTGTTTCAGGACATCTGTGTGGCCAAGCTGAACTGGGACGATGACTTGGAAGGAGATCTGCTGAAGAGATGGAAGGGCTTGATACTGCAGATGAGAGAGCCTCTACTTCTACGCATACCAAGATGCTATTTCAAGGGTATGGGTGAACCTCTGTCATGCAGTCTTGTTGGATTCTGCGATGCATCAGCTAGGGCCTACGCAGCAGTTGTGTATATGAACATAGTGTCGTCTGAGGGATGCGTTACCAGGTTTGTTGCTTCAAAAGCCCGAGTGGCTCCTCTTAGTGCGCAAACCATTCCGAGACTAGAACTGCTAGCTGCTCTCTTGTTGGCCAGACTCCTCTCAAGTGTCGCAAGTGCACTGGGACCAGAGCACCCATTGGGGGAACCACTGTGTTTTACAGACTCCAAGATCGCACTCTGCTGGATAAGGGGTTTCGATAAGGAATGGAAACAATTCGTGGAAAACTGAGTAAGGGAGATCCGTTCTCTAGTACCGGAAAAATGTTGGTATCATTGTGCCGGAAACGTCAATCCAGCTGATCTTCCATCAAGGGGAGCAGACCTTTCAGAGTTAGGTACATGTATACCTGAGTCATGGCTGACTCTACCTCCTGGACTCTGCGAACCTGAGCATGAAACCAGTGAAATTGATTCTTGCAGTTCAGAAGCGAGCGCAATGGAGCTGAAGATTGGAAGCAGACCAACATCACAGAACACACACAGTTTGGTGGTACAAGAACTCTGTCAGTTTGACTCAGTCATTCGCTGTGAAGACTGTAGATTTTATGAAAGACTCATTCAGTCAGTGAAAAGATGCCTGAGAAAGGTTATAGGGAAGGCAAAACTGTCATATGACGAGCTGATGACTACTTTGGTTGAAGTGGAGGCCACCCTCAACTCTCGTCCAATATCCTACCTCTCCTCAGAGGACTTTGAGGAGCCCTTAAAACCTTCTCATTTACTAATAGGTCGACGTGTCATCACTCTACCTGATGTGGTGGTCACGCGTGAAAAGGACCCGAATTTCAAGGATACAGACACTAGAGTGGACCTGAATAGACGCATGCGATATCTGAGTCTGGTCATGGTAACGTTTTGGAAGAGATGGAGGTCTGAGTATCTTACTGCACTCAGGGAGCGTCGTGCATACGATCCAGGTCTAGGGAAGCCGCCGAGCAAGGTTGCGGTTGGAGATGTTGTTCTCATCTACGATCCAGACCGATCCCGAACTATTTGGCGAATGGGTAAGGTGGAGACACTGTTAGAGGGTGCAGATGGAGCAGCGAGGGGAGCGTCCTTGCGAGTCATGTCCGGTTCCATGTCTGCAGTACTACGTCGACCCATTCAACACCTCTATCCTTTGGAAAGTGCACCTCAGGTGTCTGATACTGAGAGGGAACCAGAGACTACTACTTCCAGTAGTCACAGCATGGAGCCAGTTGCTAGCAGCAGAAGATCCAACCCTCCCAGAGTCGCCGCTCAGCTAGCAAAGATATAGGATTGAAGAACAGTTGTAGGACTTCCTGTTGACTAGCGTAACTAGTCAAGGGGGGAGTGTCGGATATTAGTCCTAAGATTTTCATATGCCAATAATTGTATTCGTTCACGTGAGTGTTATTAATGATTTTCGGCGTTTGAGAACGTTGAGTGCGTGGCGGAAGGAACGCTTAGGATCGCTCGTGGTATAGTCCCGAATAAGAAACATACTACAGTTACAGACATCTGAGAGCCTGACTGTGACTGATTGACTACACTGAGTACCTCCTGGGATTGCGGAAGATGATGGTGGTTTCTGTTGGCAGACCCTGCAGCGGCTCTGGATGAAGGACCCGGTGGGGAAGTAGGCGAAAATTCGAATGCGAGGGGTATGAGTGGAGAATGTGGACGTGAGGTCAACGAAGACTGTGCCAACGACGGTGCAAGGTGTGGGTCAGCGGTCGCCGGTGGTGATGACGTGGGCTGGGCCCGAGGATGAGATTGTGATCTCAGCAGCCAGTGCCGGATTAAGCAAGTGGAGGCCTATAGGCAGTCTGATTTTTGGGGCCCCCAGTCCCCAGCCCTACTTCATAATAGCGTCCATGCAGAATATATAATGCATCATCAGGCCATGCAGCGGCAAATTTAATTCATGAAAACACATAAAGTACAAACGTTTAAAAATTCTTCTTTCTTTATTTCGTACTAATAAAGTCTTCTAAAATATTCTGGAAGTCTAAATTTTCCAAAACGTCGTATTCAGTGGCCATTATCGCAAGCGAATTTAATCTTTCTTGCATCATGAAGCTCTATGACAGTTTTTCAGAATTTTCAACTTAGAAAAAGTTCGTTCGCCAGTCGCGTTTGTAATCATTAAGCATCTGTAAATTCTTAGCGCAGTCAATACGTTTGGAAAAGTTGACTGCACCATGTTTTCAGAAATCATGATCAGTTCGTACGATTGCGATGCCGGTATTGTATCACCACGATCTTCCAACTGTGCTGCAAAATACTTAAAATGAACCATTTCTTCCTGAAAGTCGATATCGACATCATCAGGATAATTCTCTCTAAATGTCTCTGTTGCCAATCTTAATTCATCATCTGATTTGGATGGAATCTACACTTAAGGAAAAATACATGGATTGCTGCAATTCTTTTATAATCACTGCCTTAACTTGATCTCCCATTATCTGGATAATTTCATCGCAAATTGTGGACGATAAGTAGGACGGTTTTCCTCGACCTTGGTTTCCATATTTGGCTAAATGAGAACTCAGGCAAGGATCAAACTGCGCAAGCAACTCTAAAATACCCAAATAATTTCCGTTGTGTTGCGAGCCTAGAATCTCATCTTCACCCCGAAAGGCTAATCCGCGCGACGACAGAAACTTGACAACAGACACTACTCGCTCCAAAAGTTTTTTCCAGTATCCTTTCTCTTGGTCAAATTGATTTTGTAATGAGCAGTCTAAGCGACATGATGCACGTCGTCTACTAATAAACGCCTGCATGGATGCTCGATGCGTCGCACTGTTTTCGTGTATCTGCATGCGGTGAGCAGCATTTTTCCAGTCTGAAAATCCGTCACAGAGTTGTGCTGGATTTCCTTTATCTGCATCACGACGAAGCAGTACGCATGGAAAACAATATACATTGCCAGAAGAAGGTGAATACATCAACCATTCCCTCTTTATTTTTTCTCCATTCACATGATTTCGAAACGTCATGAAATGAGTAAAATGTCTTGTAGTACCATCGTCATATTGCCTGAGTGAAGCCGACAAATCATTATCAAAGTGTTGACATTCTAAAGCATCTCTACTACACCAATGTTCTTGCACTGCGTTAGTAATGTTTCTCCATAACCCACGTCGTTTTGAAATTCTGGTTTTGGTTCTGGAATTTGTCTCTCAGCATCCATCACATGGCATTGAACGTCCTGATTATTTTTGGCAGTCTCCTAGGGCTCTACCGCTTGCACTGCAGCTGGTTCAGAAGGTAAAACTGTCGTCACGTCGCTGCCATCGCTTGAAAAGTCAGAGGCTGTCGCTTGATCCTTTTCAGTTTACTTTGGGCGATTACGTCATGCAATTTAGCAACATACAATGACGTAACGCTCAATTTAGCAACATAAAATGACGTAGCACGTAGGAAGCGCGCGTAATTTAGCAATAAACAATGACGTAGGACGCGCTGTGCAGAAGGTCTATGATTGCTTAGGCTTGTAGGGATTCTGGCCCGGCCCCGCGAATCTTACATGTATTTTTTATTTTTTCGCTGCCCAGGGCTGCGGGGCCCCTAAAGGCGCGGGGCCTGTAGGCAATTGCCTACTTTGCCTTATGGTTAATCCGGCACTGTCAGCAGCTATGATTGAGGCAGCTGTGAGTGTGGTAGCTGCAGGTCTTCTGGGCATTCACTCTAATGATGCCCGGGTAGCTGGGAAGAGGAAGGAGGCCGATGCCGTAAACGTAGCCAATAAAACGAAGTGGGGGAGTCCATGGCTACGGGCTGTGGTGGACGGGAAGACGAATCATGCTCTAGAGGTTGGGGAGGCGTGGGTAACGAGGGTCGAGACGCATGCTCAGCCGATGCGCACGAAGGCGATAAGACACGTGGAAGCGGCAGCGACGATGTCCGAGGAGCTGCAATTGAAGCGTTCACACACTTACCTTTTCTTCCTGGATAGCAGTCGGTGCAACCTTTCTTTCGCTTAGCACAGGAGCAGCCGCTACAAAGCGCTCCACTGCCATTGCATCTGCAGCACGGCATTACATTATTCTCGCTACCTCTAACATGCGCCAGCACACCTTGTCTAGCAAAATTGAAGATCAGCAGATTCAGCAGCTGTTTGATCTCTCCTCTCCGGCCCATTAAGCTCGCTTATTATCAGTCTCATCACGTCATGCTGCTTCTTGGCTTACTGTTATCCCCTCTTCAGGCATCTAGAGCCTAACGAATTTCAGGTCGCCATCAAGTGGTGGTTTGGTATGGATGTTTCCTTTGGCTCATGCTGTCCCTATTGCCCTAACCACAGGCTGGACCCGCTTGGTCACCATGCATTGACGTGCAAACACGGAGGTGATGTGGTCTTGCATCACAACAGCCTTCGTGATGTTTTTGTGGAGTCCTGTCATAGGGCTTGCTTAGGAGGTCAGGTCGAAGTTGGAAGTGGTCTTGGTCTTGACAGGCTGCACTCTCGTCCTGCTGACGTACTTGTTAACAACTGGCACCTTGGCAAACCTGCTGCTTTTGACCTCACTATCACTTCACCGCTTAACCCAATCACTTTGACTGAAGCGGGGGGGGGGGGGGTGAGGTGTGGGTCTTCTGCTCTGGTTGCTCAGGTGAGAAAGCATAATGCCAATGATTCGAAATGTGCTGAGCTTGGATGGGTGTGCATTCCCCCTAGCTGTGGAGTCGTATGGATGCTGGGGCACAGAAGCACAACAATCCTTCTCGCGTCTTACGGCTCGACTAGCCACCCAAATGGGATGTAACAAATCACAGGCTACCACCATCTTGTACCAGAGGCTAAGTCTTTCGCTCGTGAGAGCCAATGCTAGAGCCTTGCTCTCCCGTGCCAGGTTTCAGCAGTCGGAGGAGGGGGTTGAGGCGTGTGGGTGTGGGGTGGTTGCTGCTGTGACTTTGATTTTGTTGGTGTGCTGTACGGTGTATGTATTATTGTTATTGATTTGTTAATTGTACATAAATAAAACATATTATTAAACTGTAATTAGGATAATTTATGTATCTCCGTGTTAATAATACTTCAAACTTAAAGCTGGCAGTTTGACATTTATTGCTGCATACAAAGGAGTACCTGAATACAAGTATCCGATTTGCTTAACCTATTCAATCATTCTTAACCTATTCAATAATTATGAAGGTATGTGTATTCCTAAATAGTTGGTCACGTTTTTACTGAAAAATCAAAAGGTAATTTGATGTAGTTACTAAACCATTTGATAGTGCTTATAAACTAGTTTGCTAACTAATTCTGATATTTCGTTGCGTTAGTTCAGCTACTCTCGTTAATTAAACGTCTGGTTTAATGCTGCCACGCGGACAAAGTAAAACCATCAATCTTGTATAGTCCATGCCCGTACCCAGGGAGGGTGCGCAGGGTGCTGAAGCACCACCCCGCCGGACTAGGTGGTCCGCTTTGGCACGCATGAATATATTTAATAAAAGGTTACGTATACCATTAAATAATTTGCGGGCGAGTGCCCAACTGACAGGCCAGGGAACGCGGTACTCAATGAAATAAAGGTGTTGATAAGCTATTGGAAGACGCCCCATCCTCTAGAACATTCTCTATTGAGCACTTATGCGGACTCTATTGTGTATGAAAATTGTTATAATGCAGGTGTAATTATGCACGTGTCAGTCTATTAATACTAGTGTTCATCCTGCAGTTGCTAGTGTTAGCGGCCCTATACGGGATTGCAGTGCAACCGTCGCGACGTGTGTATACTTCGTGATAGATACAATTGAATACGTTGTCCGCGAAGATATTTTCCAGCCCCCGAGTCGTGCATATTCAGTAGCTTGATGCTATGGGGCGTCGTGAGCAGAGGGAAAGAGAGAGAAAAAGAGCTGCTTCAAGCTGCAAATCTATAGAGCATTTTTTGCCTATAGTGAAAAAGAGCTGCAGTTCTGAAGGTCAGCCCAGTACTAGTCCCAGTGACCTTTCTTGTTCAACTTCTGTAAATGTTTTTTCTGATAGTGTACAGCCTTCTTTAAATTTGGTTCAAAATTCAACCACTTGTTGCACTACTAGTGATACTGCAATCCAGGTATCACCTACAATCACACCTAGCGGTCCTGAATCTAGTGTAGGCTTATCTACTGAGCCATGTTCATCGTCATCTGTTAGCACTAGCATACTGTTAGATCCACAACTTCACCAGCCTCCTATTATAAGTCAATCGGACAGTTTTCACCCCGACATTGGAAAGATATATGCTGACTCTAAGCTGAGTTCTCTCAATTTATGCAGTACCATTCAATCCTTATCAGCTTCTGAAAAGTATGCTTTGCTTAAAAAGCATGATAAACCTTCTGAGCATCATTTATTTCCTTGTACTATGTTTGGGAATTACAATAGACAATTTCAGTTCAAATGGTTTGATATATACCCTTGGATTGTGTACAGCACTGTAGTTGAGGGTATCTTTTGTATTTTTTGCGCACTCTTTTGCATTAACCGTGATGGTATGGCCAGCCTTGTGAATAAACCCTTTTGTTCATGGAATAAATTTCATGAGAAGTGTAAAAATCATGGCAGCTCTAAAATACATCATCAATCAATGCTTGCAGCTGAAACATTTGTCAACAGTATAGAGCATCTGGAAACTGGGCTTATTGGTACAATGGATGCCAAGCGCATAGCTAATATAGCCCAAAACAGGGTGATTCTGAAGTTTATAATTGAAGCTA
This sequence comes from Ephydatia muelleri, assembly GCA_013339895.1. Lineage (NCBI taxonomy): Eukaryota > Metazoa > Porifera > Demospongiae > Spongillida > Spongillidae > Ephydatia > Ephydatia muelleri. The sequence continues at coordinate 17,315 of JABACO010000325.1, read as the reverse complement.
CTCTGTTTTGCGCTAAACAATGTATAGCATTAAGAGGGGATTGTGAAGATCTGGAATCTAGCAAAAATCCTGGTAATTTTCTTAGTATTTTAAAGCTCTTGGCAAATCACAATGATGTTCTACATACTCATTTATACTCACCTGCAATGAAAAATGCTACCTACATATCTCCTAGAACACAGAATGAATTGCTTAATATAATGGGAAGGCATATTGTGTTGTTTGGAATTGTACAAGAGATCAAAACAGCTAAATTTTACAGTATTTTAGCAGATGAAGTTACTTCACATAATACAGAGCATTTGGCACTTTGTACTCGTTTTGTTGATGCCAAGGGTGATATCAGGGAGGAGTTTATGACATTTTTGTCACTTGAACGTCTAACTGGGAGATACATTGCTGAGAAGATAATAGAATTTCTGAAGGATAATGATTTGAAGGTTGAGAATATCCGTGGTCAGGGATATGATGGTGCCAGCAATATGTCTTCCAAGCGTGTAGGTGTTCAAGCACAAATAAAAGAATTGTCTCCACTTGCAACATATAGTTCCCATCAGTTAAATCTAGTTATAACTCATTCATGTATCTTAGCAGAAGTTCGTAATGTAGTTGATCAGCTGCAACATTGCTGCCACTTCTTTCTGGCAAGTCCGAAGAGAAGTGGTCTGCTAGAGTTGATTGTATCGAAGGGAGTTGTTGACAAGTGTAAACGTAAGCCTCTGCTGGATCTATGTAAAACTCGATGGGCTGAACGCCATACAGCATACCAGCATTTTTACCAATCCTTTACCTATATTGTAGAAGCTCTAGAGTACATAGGATGCAAGCTGCATCTGCATGAATACGGAGAGTTGTATGCTGATTGGGATGTGAACTCTCGAAGTGATGCACAACAAATACTTCATGGCATTACCAACTTTAGCTTCATTGTTGTTTTCTTGACAATCTATCAATACCTATCTCATTTATCTGGCATTACTATAAAGCTGCAAAGCAGAGCCATAGATGTGTATGAAGCATGTGAGATGATTGAGGATATTCGGAAAGTATACAAGAATGAAAGGGATAATGTGGATGGTGGTTTTCAAATAATATATGATCAGGCTGTACGAATGGCTGATAAAGTGGGTTGTATAGTTTCAGCTCCTCGAACTGTTGGAAGGCAGCAGCATCGAAGTAATGTCTCATCTACGACCCCTATTGAACACTATTAGAGAAATGTTGCTATACCGTTTCTTGACCATGTCCTCACTCATCTCAACGAGCAGTTTTCAAGTTTGTCAGTTAATGCTAGTTATCTGTTAACCATAGTTCCATCCGTAATGTTCTCCAAGCCTTCAAAACTTAGTGAAATCACTGCGCAGTATCAACAGGATCTTCCCTCCCCAGAGCTATTGGAGATGGAAATGTGCAGATGGAAGTGTAAATTCAGTACTGTGTCTGCAGATAAGCTTCCAAATTCACCATCCGAAGCCATCAAGGTGTGTGATGCACAGCTGTATCCCAATATCAGAATTATATTGCAAATCGCATGTACGCTACCGGTAACCTCTTGTGAATGCGAAAGAAGTGCAAATGTCCTTAGGCGGTTGAAGAACTATATGAGAGCCACAATGGGTAATGAACGATTGGCAAACTTGGCATTACTTCACACTCATTATGACCAGCTTATAGATACTGAAAGGGTTATTGATATATATGCACAGATGCATCCAAGAAGAATTGAATTAGAAACACTTCTATAGTGCAACCTTTCACTGATTGACTATTGATTAATTAATTTTGTACATTTTTGTGCAGTGTACATGTCTCTAAATGTGTGAATAATAGATTAAACCATATACTGATAACTCAAGTGCATGTGTATCAATAAACCGGCAGATGAAGCCGGCCAGCATATATATGATCTGAAAAATGGTCCCTTTTATCACATTTCCGCACCCCCCCACTTGAAAAGCTGCGTACGGGCATGTTGTATAGCGTACGTCTAATGTGGGTTACCTTACAGCCGGGTGCAATACCTATGAGGAAGGCACAATAAAAGTGCCTTTGTGACTAGCATGTAACCCCTTCTCGCCCAGTATCGTTATGGTAAGGGGTACCAGGGGGCGTACTTTATAAAGGGGAAATATAGTCAGCCAGAGGGGGGCGGGGGGGGGCGGGGTGCAAGTATAAAATTTATTTCATTAATAACCAACAGGTACATGATTAACATGATGTATAAACATTTACATTTGCATTCTGGAAGAGGGGGTTCGTACGAATCCCCTCGAACTCCCCCTGCGTACGCCCCTGGTATACCACAAAAAACTGAATACAATGTCCGATAATTATAATCTGACCTGCACGCTCCATCCTAGATGCTGTCCTATTTTGCTTAGTCTTCTGGGACAGCCAACATGCATTACTGCTTTTTACATGCATGTACTGTCTGGTCTGATTGAATGGGTCCAATTGGTAGACATTTATCTCCATACAGCGCTGCAACAGATACATTATCTAAATAATGCCGCGTGTTTAGGATCACGTGAAATTCGGGAAGTTTGCGTAGTTACGTGCATGATTGTACTGAAGTTGTATCTGAGTGCATCAGGATTTGTGCTACCAATAGTTAATCACACCCAAGAGAAACACCCCGCGGCAAGCTCAACTCAATTCCCAATACCATCTGGGATATGTTATGGCATGAAAAACGCTACACAAGCATTCCTGCAAGGAAGCTTCTGGTACCTTTTGCTGACATTCCTCATGCATATATTGCCTCTTTGCTCAACATCAGCAACAAATATGCAGGATGTTTGGCTTTCCAAGCCAAAGTTGATAGGCTATACATTACACATGGAGTATCTCTTCCAGACACAATCTCATGCCTAGGGATTCTGTCCACTTTGCTGTAGACTTCATTTACAGTGACAATTATATAGATCGTCTTGCCTGGCAAGCCAAGAAAAACGCACTCCTAATAGAGATCCAAGGTGGAAGGGACTGGATCATGTGTTTGTAATGAGGTCACTGGTCCTAAAGCATGATGTTGCTACATTATACAGGGGCTATGTTGGGAAGCAGAAGGAGGTAATACCCAGAAGGCCGCCCATTGGACAGTCTATATTTTACTCCATTGTGAGACACATAACTGGTGGTGGAAAGCAGCAAGAGGCCCTTGCTGGAGTAGATTACATAAACGTTAATTTCCACACCGACAACTTTTCTATCATTGACAGAATCATTGATGTCATTACACCACTTTCTGACATTGACCATACTTTACGTAATGAACTGCGTCACCTCCGCTCCTCAGTGTTCACATTCCTGAGCTATGGTTATGCAGTGCATGCAAGGAAGGGAGTGAAGGCTTCATCAGAGGAAATTGCTCAGCACACTCACCAGGTTCAGGACCATGAAGCCGAACAGCTGATACTGTACACCAAAGTGGAGGAGTTGGCCTCACAACCCGATCTGTTTGATGAACCAAACACACAGGAGGAGTTTGTGGATCTGGTACGAAGACAGCTCCATTGCTGTGCACAAACAAAGGGATCAGAAGTGATGGAGAATGATTGCGCTACCACACACTCTCCAATCTTTTCATTGGACCTAGTGTCTACGTGTAGACCTTACAGAATTCCCAAGCCTGGTGGTCACTTGTGCTGCAGTGCCTGTCGAAGTCCATTCCAGTTATATAATAAGCTGCGGTGTATAGCTATGGCAAAGTTGGATGATGACCCTAACAGGCTGAGTGAGATTGCAGATGTGCTACTCACAATGCACCAATGTGAGCGCCGCTCATATCGGTACATGGCCCATGTAATGCTTGCTGCCCAGTAGGCACAATGTATGAAGCTGGCAATAATGCAAATGGACTCTTCTACAGCTTACATGGTGTATGACTTCAAACAGAAGTTCCTTGCAAAGGGATTCCATGAGGGGGAGACTTCTACTATGGCAAAAAAGGGATGCTATGGTGGGGAGCTGGGGTGTACATAAAACCAGAGACTGAGAACGAGGCTGTGAGCACTGAAGTGCAAAATCAACTCTATGTAGAGATCGACTACACATCTGATAAAGAGCGATTGCAGCAGCTTATGAAGAGTACAGAAAAGTATGATATTCAGGATGAAGAAATGGGTGTATTGGAGCAGGAGGAAGATGAGAATGACATGGTGGAGGAAGAAAAAGAGGATGAATTAGAGGAGGATGAGCAAGAACAGTGGGAGCGAGAGCAAGAGGAGCAAGTAGAGGGGCAGGGTGAGCAAGAAGAGGAGGATCAGCAAGAGGAGGAGGGTGAGAGTAAGATGAGGAGTGTGAGCAAGAGGGAGTGTGAGCAAGAAGAGGAGTGTGAGCAAGAGGAGGAGTGTGAGCAAGAGGAGTGTGAGCAAGTAGAGGAGTGTGAGCAAGAGGAGTGTGAGCAAGAGGAGATGTGTGAGCAAGAGGAGATGTGTGAGCAAGAGGAGGAGTGTGAGCAAGAGGAGTGTGAGCAGAGAGGAGTGTGAGCAAGAAGAGGAGTGTGAGCAAGAGGAGGAGTGTGAGCAAGAGGAGGAGTGTGAGCAAGAGGAGGAGTGTGAGCAAGAGGAGGAGTGTGAGCAGAGGAGGAGTGTGAGCAAGAGGAGGAGTGTGAGCAAGAGGAGGAGTGTGAGCAAGAGGAGGAGTGTGAGCAAGAGGAGGAGTGGAGCCAAGAGGAGGTGTGAGCAAGAGGAGGGAGTGTGAGCAAGAGGAGGAGTGTGAGCAAGAGGAGGAGTGTGAGCAAGAGGAGGAGTGTGAGCAAGAGGAGGAGTGTGAGCAAGAGGAGGAGTGTGAGCAAGAGGAGGAGTGTGAGCAAGAGGAGGAGTGTGAGCAAGAGGAGGAGTGTGAGCAAGAGGAGGAGTGTGAGCAAGAGGAGTGTGAGCAAGAGGAGGAGTGTGAGCAAGAGGAGGAGGGTGAGCAAGAGGAGGAGTGTGAGCAAGAGGTAGAGTGTGAGCAAGAGGAGGAGTGTGAGCAAGAGGAGTGTGAGCAAGAGGAGGAGGGTGAGCAAGAGGAGGAGTGTGAGCAAGAGAGATGTGTGAGCAAGAGGGAGAAGTGGGCATAGATGAGAATGAGGGTGAGGAAGAGGAGGGTGAACAAAACAAAGAGGGTGCACCTAATCTTCATTTCTTCGACTGCATTGTTCAGGGGGAGCAAAGGCTGATGCCAACATAGTGCTCAGCTGCTTGGAGGCTGCCCTTCATGCTTTGAAACAGAAGTTCCCCCATGTCACCAAGCTCATTGTCCAGAGTGACAATGCCAAAAACTTGGCTGGCATGCAGACCAAGTTGCTCTTTCCTTATGTTTGCTCTGCTGCTGGGTTAAAGCTCATCGCCTATTATCATAACGAGGCCCAAAGTGGCAAAGATGTTTGTGATACCCACTTCTCTCACCAACAAACTCAAGTGGATGCTTACCTGGTGCACGGAGATGGAGGGCGAAAAGTTTCAACCCCCAAGCAGCTTGCTGTTGCACTGATCAACACTTCTGTGAGCAATACAACAGTTTTATTGGTTAAACCGAACTTTCAGGCTCCATACTATGCTGCAGCTATTCCTACCATTGTTGGAATTTTTGAGTTCTATGCTGCCCAGTATGTACATGTAACATCTGCAGAAAAGCAACAAGTCCAGTTTAACAATTGCCTTGGACAGACTTCGTCAGCTTGTGTGTCAATTCCTTTGTGTCATGCTTGCTCGCTGATTACACCAATGGGTGCAGAAGGGATCAACTTCACTGGGGTTACAGTGACTTTGAACAGTGTCAGTAACAATGGGTATATGCAAGAAAGGAAGGATGAGAATCAGTATAGAAAGAGAAGCAAGCACATGAGCCAGCGAGAGCTGGAGCATGTGACTAAGCAAAGAGAGGACCAGGAGGCATTAAAGAGAATAAAGAAAGTTTATCCACAATGTAGTGAGTGCCTGTACCATTTCAATTCAACAAAGTTGCTGCATGGAGAAGCACATTTGCTGTGGGGCAATGATGCCTAGAGATGTCCTCAGCACTGCATGCAATGCAGCATGCCAATGGACTTTTGGATTTTTCGGTGAATGGTGCTATTTGCAGAGCATCAAACTTAAGTGTTTGGTAACCAGGCACCCTGTACAACCTTTGAGCAAAATTTCTTTGCTGGTTGGGCACATACTAAAAAGACCATGCAACCAGAGCTGACCTCAAAGGTTAATGGCGTCATACATACTTGTTGGAAGGTTGGCGAGAGTAAGGGTCAGGAAAAAGAGAAGATCTCTCCTGATGGCGTTTTTGCCAGGCTAGATGAGCTGCAGTTGCAGAAAGTAATCAGACTCAGTGAGCTTCCACTGATAGGCAAAATCAGAGGTGTGTACCAGAGAATCGGTAGGAAATCTGAGCCTCCGAAAGTTGCTGGTTATAAGCATGCAAGACCTGAAGGTGATGGAGAGAGCTGTGGAAGTGGAAGGCAGAAGAAGGCAAGGGTGAGCTATGAGCATCTAGATGTAAAAAAAGATCTCTCTAGTTGGAAGAAGGAAGAATTAGAGGTATACCTAAGCCACCACCACATCAGAAAAACAGGAAATAAGCCAGAGCTCCTCAGGCGTGTAATAGACCACACGAAAGCAGCTGTTGTTGATCAATAATGAGGTACAATTGATGTGTGCTAGCTACATGGGAAAAAAATTACGCGCAGACTAATCAGCGGTCTGGGGACTCGGCCACCACAAGGATGCTAGATATACTTGTTGCTACTGCTATGCTCGCACAGAAGTTAACAGTCAAAATGTGCATGAATGCTACACATCATACGTAGTTAAGCATATTAAGACTGTTTTTGGCGCTCGAAAAGGCTATTTTAAAAAGTGTACCTTTGTCGGTGAAGCTTTTAATCGTTCAACTAAAAACGGATGTATCTTATAACTAAGAGTAGATAAGATGCTACAAATGGCGCTAAACCTCACGCAGATAGTTGGACTACTAGTTTCAAACGCTTTTGTGCATGATAAACCTTTTCCAACTAATTTTCTAAAATACAGCTTCGACAAAATAAGCCTAAAAATCATTCGATTCTCATGGAACCGGTGTTAATGCTAAGGACTGGAATTAGAAATCGATAGCTTGTGTAAAGCTTTAATAGTTCAAGCACAAAAACAGCATCACGTTGCACAGTACCAAGAAACACACAATCAACTCGCTCTAATGAACATATCCACGACAGGCCAGAAGGAAGTTAAAACAACTGCAGACAAATGTTGAATCCGTTTGTGGTTTGCTGAATGTTTTGGCGTCAAACGCACCCACCGAATTTCATTTGGAGCGTGCATATCCAGAAATGGCCCATACATAGGCGGTCATCTTGCTTTTTTTTTCCAATTGAATTTTAAACTAGTTTATAATGTACCATAAATCGGTCCGATTATGATATATGGGACAGTTTCCGCGAAAATTGCCCCACGGATATATTATAAAATGTTATAAAAATGCATCGCGGGTGAAACGCTATAACTTCCCAACGGTTAACGCTATCGACTTCCTATTTTCAACACTTCATACTACACCATTTCACTACGGGGAAACTTATTTTGGGGCCTTGCACTAGTTCCTTGCTGATGCTACGAAGTCCGATACCCCATGGGGTTCAAAACCGTCACATCTTCAGCTAGGAGAGTTTAAATCGCTTCAAATTCCGTATGTACATACAGGGGTCCTGTTGCTATTGATGTGTTCAGTTCGTTAATTTTTACTCTATCCGTCACGGAGATACAGCTGTGCAAAGTTAATGCACATTTCCCGCTCGATTGCACCATTTTTGCATGCAACCCGTGTTCCATTCTCCCAATCCACAATAAATTTTGATAACTTCTTTGTTCCGCCCATTTCTCCCTTAAACTAAGCTAGCCGTTCCCAACTGTTTTTGTCTCACTCAGGCAGTGAGTTTATGCGGGAAAGTTAAAAGAAGAAGAACGCTACTCAGTTCGAGACGATCGTACCAAATTAACGGACCCCAAGTGAATATAACCTTGCGCCTCCCACGTCGCCGGCAGTATTCAAAACGGCACGCGTAAGGCTATTTGCTAAGCACTCACATCATCCTCTAGTCGTGTAATAAAGCTTTCCTATTTGCCATCATCTTGCTAAAATCATCGTCTTATATCTGCCACGCCCACTCGGCTACGATTTCGGTCTCACACAACTTTCAGCTCACACATACTCATGCTGGCTCCCACTTGTGCACACACTTGCATTGTTACGTGCATGGCCCTGTACACTATCGTATGGCATATTTTCTTATACACAACCGCACACACACACACACACACACACACACACACACACACACACACACACACACACACACACACACACACACACACACACACACACACACACACACACACACACACACACACACACACACACACACACACACTCATGTACAGCGTACTTGCACACACCAGTTATACATGTGGCAAACAATACACCTGTCTGATGATGGTACAAACACTCACTCACAAACATTGTCATATGCACAAGTACATGTATTCTATTCAATTCAGCTGATTGCATTTCAATTTGTGTACCAAGCTTGCATAAAACACACATGCACAGGCACACACACACACACATGACATACACACACAGACATACAAATGCACACACAGACACACTAACGCACACACACATACACACATGACATACACACAGACGCATACAAACACACACAGACACACTAACGCACACACACACACTCACAGACACACACACAGGCACACACAGACACACAAATGCACACACAGACACACTAACACACACACACACAAACGCACACAGACACACACACATGACATACACACAGACGCATACACACGCACACACACACTAACGCACACAGACACACACATGACATACACACAGACGCATTCAAACACACGCACACAGATACACAGACACACATGGACACACAAAAAACACAACACACATATGACAAACACACACACACGTACACACACACATGGAAATACACACTAGCACACAGACACACATGCACACACACATGCATGAAATACACACTAGCACACACAGACACACTACATACACACAGATGCATTCAAACACACACACAGACACACTAACGCACACACACACAAACACACACGCACACATGACATATACACATACACACACACAGACACACTAACGCACACACACACACTAACGCACACAGACACACACATGACATACACACAGACGCATACAAACACACACACACAGATACACAGACACACACATGGACACACAAAACACACGACACACATATGACAAACACACACACGCACACACACACACGTACACATACACACATGGAAATACACAATAGCACACACAGACACACATGCACACACATGCATAAAATACACACTAGCACACACATGCACACACAGACAGACATGACATACACACACATGCACACACAGACAGACATGACATACACACACAGACACACTAACACACACACACATGACATACACACACAGACACACAAATGCACACACAGACTGCATTTCAATTTGTGTACCAAACACACACATGCACACGCACAGGCACACACACACACATGACATACACACACAAATGCACACACAGACACACTAACGCACACACACACAGACACACAAATGCACACACAGACACACAAATGCACACACAGACACACTAACGCACACACACACACTGACACACAAATGCACACACACACACACACAGGCACAGACACATGACATACACACACAGACACACAAATGCACACACAGACACACTAACACACACACACACACACAAACGCACACACATGACATACACTGTACACACAGACGCATACAAACACGCACACAGACACACTAACGCGCACACACTCACACAGACACACACAGACACATGACATACACACACAGACACACTAACGCACACACACACACAAACGCACACAGACACACACATGACATACACACTGACGCATACAAACACACACACACAGATACACAGACACACACATGGACACACAAAACACACAACACACACATATACAAACACACACACACATGGAAATACACACTAGCACACACAGACACACATGCATACACAGGCACACACGAAATACACAGACACACACACACGAGACAGTCACACAAAACACTCAGACACACAGAGGAACATACACACATGACAGACACACACACACACACATGACAGACACACACACACACACACACACACACGGACACACAAGCACACACAGACACACACACGAAATATATACACTCACGAAATACACAGACACACACACAGAAACACACAGACACGCAGACTTGCACAGACTCGCACACACAAAATACATATAGACACACATGCACAGACACAACAGACACACACTCACAGATACACACACAATACACACAGACTCGCACATGTGCACAGACACGTGTTACACAAAGCACACACTGTTGTTCATGTGGAAAAAAAACAGTAGTGCTCTCTGATAATGATGGTACACAAATTTTCTCTCACTGAATGCCTTCTCGCACATGCATTTTTGATCTATCTATTGAACAGCTCATGAGACCATGAGACATGTCTACACATGTAGTGTCATTGGAGTGGTCCTTTATGCATACATTGTGTCCTTATAGGACTGTCCCCTGACACAAGGGACAAGTCATGCATGTAAGGATATGCCATGGTTTGCTAACAAGCTCAAGAGGCTTCTGTTGTGGAATGATGAATATTGCTATCCATTGTGTCTGTGTAAACTTACCACGGGCCCTGACCTACCGCAATCAGCAATGACATCGCCAGGCAGAACCATCGCCCTTCATAAAAAACTGCGTGGTACATCCTTCAAGAAGAGGCAGCACTAGTCTCGTACCCAGACCCATATTCCCAACAGCTGCGCCACCCGCAGCTGTTGGGAATCTGGGTCTGGGTACGAGACTAAGGCAGCACACTAAATTAAATGACTACTCGTAGAAGGCACTACACACTTTGTACTTATGGTGAGGAACAGCAATCTGAGTTCATGTACACTCGTTTAATTCGCTGCATTCAATTAGTACGACACGGGACACACAACATTGTGCTGATGAAAACAGTAGGCCTGTGAGACCTGCGATGGTACCTCCCTTATCGTTGCAGATCGTGGTAGGTCAGGTAAGTTTACACAGACATATCGATAGCAAGCTAGTAACGATATTCATTATACTGTACTCCGAAAAGGCTTTTTTTACAGGTCAGACGAGCACTTGTACTGAGTGCAAGATGAGAGAAGAGTATACGTCTGCTTGCAACAATACAGAGGAAACACAGAGATTGGTGTGTGTGTGTGTGTGTGTGTGTGTGTGTGTGTGTGTGTGTGTGTGTGTGTGTGTGTGTGTGTGTGTGTGTGCGCTCAGGATGTACAGACGCATTTGCACAACATATACACATGCATCAGGGTGTGTGAACCAACATGAGGGCATGTTCATGTACTCTGTGTGAGCTAAATATTGTATGGGCAAAGAGAGACTCAAGTCTCTGCAACTGGTACACAAGCCACCTAGCTGAGTAGTGGAGGCATAAAGAATGATAAGAAGTTGTTCAAGGATCAAGGATTTTGCCAAACAAGAAAGCTTTATTACACAATTGTACTTAACTACAAAAAGATGGATGTGAGTGTGTAAGAACTTAAAGTCTTATGCACGTTGCTGCAGGGACCCTCCACACACACACCACAACAATTTTTGGCCAACTGTGTAAATCTCGTCAAGGAATGATAGCCGACAACAACTTTTTCGATGACAACATCGTACGCATCATGATTAAAAATAAATTCGTGCATCTCTACATGTAGACTTGTATATTTAATTATTCATTTTGCTCCAAAGAAATCAGCCACCCCCCCCACACACACACACACACTTTTTAATATTGTACCATGGGGCCCAGTGCTGTGGTGAATACAGTGATATACTTTGCCACATGCATACAGTGGTATGGGACACCAATCCTATGGGGGCTGAGAACCAATATATGACATAGAGCTCGCACTTTAGAGACGGTACATACACACAGGTACATGTAGCTACATGTGTGTCTGTATATGTGTGTGTCTGTGTGTATGTCGTGTGTGTATCTGTGTGTCCATGTCGTGTGTGTATCTGTGTGTCCATGTGTGTGCATGTCTGTCTCTGTGTGTGTCTGCATGTGTGTGTCTATGTGTATTTCGTGTGTGTGTCTATATGTATTTTTTTGTATGAGTCTGTGTGCATGTATGTCTGTGTGCGTATCTGTGTGCGTATCTGTGTATTTCATGTGTGTGTCTGTAGGTGTGTTTGTGTATTTCGTGTGTGTGTCTTTGTGTGCTTGTGTGTCTGTGTCTGTAGTGTGTGTATGGCATGTGTGTATCTTGTGTGTGCGTGTGTGTGTCTGTGCATGTGTGTGCGTCTGCATGTGTGTGTCTGTGCATGTGTGTGTCTATGCTTGTGTGTCCATGTGTGCCCGCGTCTGTGTGTCTGTCTGTCGTGTGTGTGAGTCTGTGTGTATGTCATGTGTGTGTCTGTGTATTTCATGTGCATGTCTGTGTGTGTCTCTGTGCATGTCTGTGTGTGTCTGTGTCTGTGTATGTGTCTGTCGTGTCAGAGTGTGTTGTGTGGGTCTATGCGTGCCTGTGTGTGTGTGTCTGTGTGTGCGTCTGTGTGTGTGTGTCTGTGCATGCCTGCATGTGTCTGTGTGTATGTGTCTGTGTGTATGTGTCTGTGTGTATGTGTCTGTGTGAGTGTCTGTGTGTGTGTGTCTGTGTGTGTGCATCTGTGTGTCTGTGTGTGTGTGTCTGTGTGTATGTTGTGTGTGTGTCTATGTGTGTGTGTGTCTGTGTGTCTGTGTGTGTGTGCGTCTGTGTATGTGTCTGTGTGTCTGTGTGTGTGTGTCTGTGTGTATGGTGTGTGTGTGTCTATGTGTGTGTCTGTGTGTGTGTGTCTCTGTGTGTGTGTCTGTGTGTGTGTGTCTGTGTGTTGTGTGTGTGTCCATGTGTACCTGTGTGTCCGTGTCCGTATGTGTGTGTGTTTGTGGGTGTACGTCATGTGTGTGTCTGTGTATCTATATGTTGTGTGTGAGCGTTTTTTGCATGTGTATTGCCACATTTATACAGTGGTGTGTGTGTGCAAGTGTGCAATGTTTGTGTACATTTAGAGTACCAGATGGGGACACAATGTATTCAATACTTGGAGACACGATACATGTACAGAAAGCTTGGTACACAAATTTACATAGAATCAGTGGTCTGTACAGGCATGCACAAGTACAGTTGAATTGAATAGAATACATGTGCATGTGACAATGTTTGTGAGTGAGAGTGTTTGTACCATCATCAGACAGGTGTATTGTTTGCCACATGTATAACTGCAGGTGTGTGCAAGTATGCTGTACATGAGTGTGTGTGTGTGTGTGTGTGTGTGTGTGTGGTGTGTGTGTGTGTGTGTGTGTGTGTGGTGTGTGTGTGTGTGTGTGTGTGTGTGTGTGTGTGTGTGGGTGTGTGTGTGTGTGTGTGTGTGTGTGTGTGTGTGTGTGTGTGTGTGTGTGTGTGTGCGGTTGTGTATAAGAAAATATGCCATACGATAGTGTACAGGGCCATGTACGTAACAATGCAAGTGTGTGCACAAGTGGGAGCCAGCATGAGTATGTGTGAGCTGAAAGTTGTGTGAGACCGAAATCGTAGCCGAGTGGGCGTGGCAGATATAAGACGATGATTTTAGCAAGATGATGGCAAATAGGAAAGCTTTATTACACGACTAGAGGATGATGTGAGTGCTTAGCAAATAGCCTTACGCGTGCCGTTTTGAATACTGCCGGCGACGTGGGAGGCGCAAGGTTATATTCACTTGGGGTCCGTTAATTTGGTACGATCGTCTGGAACTGAGCAGCGTTCTTCTTCTTTAACTTTCCCGCATAAACTCACTGCCTGAGTGAGACAAAAACAGTTGGGAACGGCTAGCTTAGTTTAAGGGAGAAATGGGCGGAACAAAGAAGTTATCAAAATTTATTGTGGATTGGGAGAATGGAACACGGGTTGCATGCAAAAATGGTGCAATCGAGCGGGAAATGTGCATTAACTTTGCACAGCTGTATCTCCGTGACGGATAGAGTAAAAATTAACGAACTGAACACATCAATAGCAACAGGACCCCTGTATGTACATACGGAATTTGAAGCGATTTTAAACTCTCCTAGCTGAAGATGTGACGGTTTTGAACCCCATGGGTATCGGACTTCGTAGCATCAGCAAGGAACTAGTGCAAGACCCCAAAATACGTTTTCCCGTAGTGAAATGGTTGTAGTATGAAGTGTTGAAAATAGGAAGTCGATAGCGTTAACCGTTTGGAAGTTATAGCGATTCACCCGCGATGCATTTTTTATAACATTTTACCGTGGGGCAATTTTCGCGGAAACTGTCCCATATATATATACTTCAAAAATTATTGCATGAATTATTATTGAACTAAATTCAAGACAAAAAACCGCTATTCATAAAAGAATGACATTGCGTAATCCGTACCAAAAAGTGGGGAGAGTAAGCTCACGAGACCTAGAGATTATATATTTACGTCATTACAGCTATTAATGGAGCCTAGTGTCCTGGGTTGGATTTCTTTTCACCTTAAATAAATATAAAATCGATCGAGGCGCGTATACTGGATTTCCATGGTGGGGGTGGAGTGAGAGGGTTTCTAACTGTCCCCTGCGATAAAATACAAACGGGAGGAGGGGACCAAGTACTAGTCTCGCAAGCCAAACGGACGTAGTTCGACGTGACCGT
>JABACO010000324.1:0-42810 GCA_013339895.1 Ephydatia muelleri | reverse complement strand
ATTTGAGCTTGAACACCAGAAGATACAGGCCATAGAGACGGAGAACCATTTGCTTCATGACCAGCTGGCCAGTACAAAGACTTCGCTGGCCGAGGCAGAAGCGACAGTGCAGAGCCTGGAGGCCAGACTGACACAGGCTGTAGCCAACGCAGCCAAAGAAGTGAGGTTATTGACAATCCCTCTAGGTTTTGAAGCCTCTCTTTCCCTCCATTAGGTCCTCGAGCATTCCTATCACATCAAACAAGACTTCATCATTGAAGAAGCAACACCCCTCATCTTCATCACAATCCATGTCAGCGCAACAGCATGCCAGTGGTGGGGACTCATCTGGACCCTCTGTCTCCCCAGTTAAGGCAAGGGAAACCTGTGATAGTGGTTGGGTGTTCTGGATCTGTTCCATGTCAGATGATCACCCATTCCATTCCAGTTGCCTCTCAGCACTGATTCCATTCTGGTGCTTTGTAGTATAGTGATCAAGTCCCTGCACTCATTCCTCCCCTCCCTCCCACCCACCTCTCACACCAGGAGGTCAAACCCGTGTCTATGTCTAATGAGCAGGGTTCCAACAGGACACTGTCCACAGACACGCGTGAGGACACACCCAGTGGCAATAACTCTGAGCTATCCGATCCACTGTCACCATGTGAGTTGAGCAGTTTCTTGTGTTGTGTTCTCATCCTCACCATCAGCCTCAGTAGTGGATGAGGACATGTTAAGGTCATTCCAATTGGTAAGAGCCAGCCCCACCCTTTGACCCGTACTCCTCCCCAGTCCTATACTCACCCCTGCTTTGCAGAGCCATCTGGAGCCACGCCCTTCCTGCCCATCGATCATGTATGTCTTCATATTCTTCATTACACTACACTTTACCAGTTTCTTCTCCCTCCCAGGCCGTTTACAGCGAGCATGGGGCCCCAGTTACGCACTGCAGATTTGCACCCAGTGCTACCAAAGTGGCCAGCTGTGACCTGAAGGGAGTGGTCAGGTAAGGGGTGTGGTCTGTATGGATTGGTGAGATACTTCTCTCTTAGAATATGGGACCCTACTAACAGAAGCACTTTCTCCACCATCGACACAAAGTCCACTGTTCTTTCATTTGACTGGGTCACCCAGGATGGTGATAATCTGGTGAGTTTTAGTTTTATACCCTCCTCCCCTCCCCCTCCCGTCCCCTCCCCTTCCCCTCCTCTCCCCTCCCCTTCTCCTCCCCACCCCCTCCTCTTCATCACTTGTTGTTAGCTCTTACTAGGGGGTAACGATGGTCTTGTGAAACTCTACGATGTCAGTTCCCAGAGCCAGCCCATGTGGGATGTGTGTACTCCTGAACCCAAGTTCCAGAGGTTAGGAGAATGGAGAACTGAAACTGAGAGGACTTACTGTGTTGTGTGTTGTGTGTGTGTGTGTGTGTGTGTGCGTGGCGTGTGTATGTGTGTGTGTGTGTGTGCGTGCGTCTGTGTATGTGTGTGTGTGCGTGCGTGCGTTGTGTGTGTGTGTGTGCGTGCGTGCGTGCGTGCGTGCGTGCGTGTGCATGTGTGTGTGTGTGCGTGTGTGCGTGTGTGTATGTGTGTGTGTGTGTGCGTGTGTGTGTCATAGGATTCTTTGTATGGCTACAAGCTCCACCCACTTTGCCATATCTGCTGCCAATGGTGGTGCAAGCCACACCCTCCCAAGTGGGCAGCTCCACGTATCCTCTGGGGGCGTGTACATCTTTGATCTCAAGACACGTAAGATGAAGGTACAAACCTCACTCTACACACACACATGCACACACGCACACACACATGCACACACATATGCACACACACAAAACACACACACGCACAAGCACACACACACACACACACACACCACATGTGCATCGCTATGTCAACATGTGTCTCCATCAGGGTACTGTACTTGGCACACCACAACCAATTGCAGCCACTAATTGCTTGGCTCTGAATCACAACAGCAACCTCCTGGTGACTGGAGGTGTGGATGGCATAGTGAGACTGTTTGGTAGGTCTCTGGTGTGATGAGGGGAGGGATGTCTCTGGTGTGATGTGGGAGGGATGTCATGTCAGTGATGTGGGGAGGGATGTCTCTGGTGTGATGTGGGGAGGGATGTCATGTCAGGTGTGAAGGGAAGGGGCTGTTGCATCAGATAGATAGTCTGGGAGAGGGGAGGAGGAGGGAGGGGATGAAGAGGGAGGGGAGGAGGAGGAGATGAGTGAGGAGGGGTAGAATGGAGGAGAGACCTTTTTGATCATTTTATGGGTATGTTGGCTGTCGTGATGGGAAGGTTTCTTCAACCAATATTGTTGTGTAATACTTTCATTTATTGTCCTTTCATTCTCCATTACAGATGTTCAGCAGAACAAAGCACTGTTCGCTGTCAAAGCACATAGCTTGGATGTGATGGATGTTCAGTTCAGCTGGGACGAGACCTCTATATATAGTGTTGGGAGCGATGGCAAGTTCTGCTGTTGGAGCATCTACCAGTCGGGACTAAAGATGGCGGAGTATGGTGGCTCCTCCCCCCTGACCTGGCCCCCGCAGGCGTGGCACACCTTCCCTGAGGCCTCTGTGGGCAGGCTGTTTGCCTTTGGAAAGTTTGGGTCTGAGGACAAGTATGTTCTGACCTGTGCCCCACAGGAGGCTGCTATCTACCAGGTTAGTTATTAAATAAACAAGGGAGGTGTTAGTAAACCAGTGATGAAAGGTCAAGTTTGGCATTGATATACATATGCACACATACATACACACATAACACATACACACGCACATGAACACACACTACACACACACATGACACACACACATACCACACACACACACACACACACACACACATATGTACAGCTTGACAGTGTGCTGACAAAGGTGCTGAGCATGGGAGGGTACAGTGGTCCGGTCACCTGCGTTGACTGGTACTCAGGGAGAAGCTCAAGTGTGTGTGTGTCTGGATCTGCAGACTGCTCAGTTCGTATCATTAATCTTCTCAAGAACAAAGACAATACATAGGTCCTGCATGCAACATTGTAGTGATGTGTGTGTTGGTGTGTGTGTTGGTGTGTGTGTGTTGGTGTGTGTATGTGTGTTGGTGTGTGCGTGTGTTCTGTATCTGTGGACTGTCCAAAGTCTTGTTCAAAGTGCATACTGTTACAACTTGTTCCATCAGAACTAAAAATAGTAACACTATTATTTCAATTTGTCAATTCAAGTGTAAATGTGTAGGTAAATATGGTGCATATCCATTGTAGTAAATGTGAGCTGTTATTTACTATTATGATATATTACCTATTATTTATTCCATATTTGAACCATAGTGAATTCAACTTTTTCACCTAGTGGTACACAAGTGAGATGCGCTTCTGTTAAGGTTCATGACCCATCGAGACAATAGCTCTAGAGAACTCAAACTAAGTAATGGTACAATCATCTACACAATTTGTGCAGTGTCAGCAGGTGCCAATGTTTGGCACTGAGGCGCTAGCTACACAAACCATTCCAGTCCTCAGCTACCATAGCTACTGACGCAGTTCACTTGAACTTGGAGTAGAGAATTGGGACGTAGTCATCGTATTCTGCCTGGTAGAAGTTCCCTGCCACAGGTTTCCCCAGCTTGTACGTGGCTGCAAAATCCTGCACCTTCCAATTGGCCCTTCCATCTGCTGTCATGCCCAGAACCTTCTCGTGGAACTTCACATCTGATGGTTGCTTGTACACTGAGTGGATAGAGGCAGAGCGCGTGTGCGTGGGTGGGAGGATGTAAGTGCATGCTTGTAGAGGTCAGTGTGAGGTAGCCGTGGCCTTACCCAGGAATATGTAGCGGTGGAGCCCGGTACCCTGTGGTGGTCCTGAGCCAACGTACTGCGCAAGGACGGTCCCCTTGGCTACGTCACAGCCAGGAATGTCCACCACGACCCAGTGTTTCCACTCCCTTCTAATTGGATTCTTACGAGATGGTGCGTCGGGGTCTGTGCGCGTAATAAAATGCAACAGTGGTTAATGCAACAAACGTATGCGCTGCTGGCGAGTCAAACTATACCGGTCAGTACTACAGTGTACTTGGCGCCCGGCTCCGCGGACCAAGTGACAGTTGGCTGGTTCTGCACCTGAAGACAGAAGGCAGAATATTACAACCTCCTGCTGTGCACAGCATCACCACATCACCTGGGTTGGTGTCAGAACGTTTCCAAGCTCGCATTTCACTCCAGAATCATACGACACCTATAGATATCGTGTACGAAATATCACAACTGGGTCGTGCCGAAATTTGGTACCTCAGCAAGTTCTGTCGGAGCCTTATCGACAACGTCAGGGACGCAGCCATGATCCTTAAATGCTTTTTCTGCCGCCATATTAGTAGTAGGGCGTATAGTAAGGTCGGGCAGAGATAGGTCGGGCTACGACCAACTACCATATTAGGACAGCCCGCTCGATAGTTGGTATGACAGCTGTCTCGTGCCCAGACTTTAGCGAGTTGTAATTAATTAAAACTTTAATAAATGTATTACCTAACCTTAATTCTGCACCATCCTGTCAGCCTCGGGGACGATGCTAGTCACAACTGAACCTACAATTGAATGTGTTTGCTAATTGCAATGTTTTATACCCTTGCATATTTTATCCTTAGCAAGGTGTGAGAATCGGCACAAAAGCAAGCTTAGCAACATAAAACAGGTTAAAAAAACCCTGTTCATTTTGAATGAAGAATTGGAACATAGTCATCGTATTCTGCCTGGTAGAAGTTCCCCGCCACAGGTTTCCCCAGTCCATGCTTGGCTGCAAAATCCTGCACCTTCCAATTGGCCCTTCCATCTCTAGATGGGCCAAGAACTGGTTCGTTGAACTTCACATCTGAAGATTGCTTGTACACTGTATTCATAGGGATGTGTGTATGTGTGTGTGTGTTGTGTGTGTGTGTGTGCTACAGAGGTCAGTGTGAGGTAGCTGTGGCCTTACCCAGGAATATGTAGCGGTGGAGCCCGGTACCCTGTGGTGGTCCTGAGCCTCTGTATGGAGCAAGGACTGTCCCCTTGGCTACATCACAGCCAGGAATGTCCACCACAAGCCAGTGCTTTATCTCCCTCCTAATGGGGTTCTGACGGGATGGTGCATCAGGGTCTGAATTGGAGAAACAAACGACCTTTAACAAACAAGGAATTAGTGCTTATGCTACCGTTTTACCAGTCATCGCGACTGTGTACTTGGCGCCTGGTTCTGTGGACCACGTGACAGTTGGCTGGTTCTGTACCTGAAGGCAGAAGGCGGGATGTTACGGCTGATGCTGCGTACACAGCGTAACATGGACGTCACCTGAGTTGGTGTTAGAACGTTACCAAGCTCGCATTTCACTCCAGAATCATACGACACCTGTCCATTGTCATACAATTAAAATGAGGACTGGTTGTACATGCGCGAAAATTATTTTACCTCTGCTAGGTCTGTTGGTGCTACATCAACGACATCCGGTAGGCAGCCATGCTCTCTAAACTTCTGCTCGACAGCCATAGAAATGCCACGTTTAGAAAAAAAAATAACCCTTGCTCCCAAAGTCTGGGGTCGAGACATAAAGATGTTACTCAACAGATGGTTGCGATGGGGTTTGGAAACGTATGGCAAGCAGCTGGTCAGCAGGAGTGTGCACGTCCACACTGTTCCGAAGGCCGCCTCGGTGGTGCCACGAATTCGACTAGTAACAGCCTCGTCACCGAACATAGCTCTTTCCCTCCCGTCTGTTCACAAGTGTTTGTCATCGCGGGCATTGTTCACCGCTCCTCGGCTGAACAATTCTCTTTTGGAATCCCTCGGGCGTATCTCACACAACGCCACCCAGACCAGGTCTATTGTTCGCTACAGTTGGCACAGCGGAAGAAGAACCGTCGTGAGGTGTGGGAAACGTGGGAAACGTAAAACGTGCAAGGCCGTTGCAAAAAGGTTCAGACGTACTGGGTCTGGGAACCTGAAGTACTGGCCTGCAAGCAAGAGCCACAGGATGCTGGTCAAGTCCCGCAAGAGAAGACTACAACTGAGAAAGAAGCGATACACCAGCAAAGTGCAGTTGAAGACACTGAACAAGATGTTAGCTGGATACTAGGGGCGCGAGCATTCACAGGTGTCAGTGGTCTGTAGCTGTTTTCAATTTCATATGAGTGGTGATAAGTGTATGCGTGTTGTGTGTGTGTGTGTGTGTGTGTGTGTGTGTGTGTGTGTGTGTGTGTGTGTGTGTGAATGTGTGTTGCGTGCGTGATTGCAGCCTCCTGAGGTATACATAGGAGTTAGGTTCCTCGTTTGATTGGTTGAGCTAGTTCCACTATCCTTTGAGAGGCCTTGGCCTTTCTTGCCCTCTCGCTGACAGTAAATGCATCGGGATTGAACTGGACACTATCCATTGTCTCTCTGACAATAGGCTTTGACAGGTCACACATTCTGAGAAAGGAGGTGTGTGAGGAGGAATACAGTGACCTCTGCACACATCCATACCTTGTGCTTGGGACTGCATTCATCGCTCCATTGGTCACTTTCCAAATGACCTCTCGGCAGGGCTGGTAGCCATCTGGGTACTTCCTGGGCTTCCCTAGCTGAAGGACTCTCTCAGTGGGCACTGCTTGCAGTGTTCCTAAAGGGTGCCACAACCCCTGTGATGCACAGGCATGTTCGGTTGTCTACTGCCTATGTATAACTCCATTTAACACACTAAATTTACCATGCAATGACCAGTAACACTGGTATGTAATAAGATATGATACACTTCTCACTGAAAGAGTACTTCATTTGATTTCACTATTTTAATTTCATACAAAAAAAAAGACCTCTTCTCCCCTCCTCCTACTCCTCACCTGGGCTGATGACCCACTGAGGTTCTCTGAATGGACCGTCAACGTGTTTCTTGGCCTGAGCCAGCTGGCTGACATGCTCTGAGGCCACGTAAGCCTTGGCAGAGGGTGTGACAATGGTCTCCACCTGACATGGCAACAGCACCACCACATCCACACTGGAAGCTGACAAACATTATAAAAGCATACCTGTCTGCTGGGCATGTGTCCAGGGTGGGTCTGCCTGGGTGTGGCTAGTTGGGCCGTATGGGGCCTGCATTGGCACAGCATAGCTGATTTGGTTGGACGCCAGATTGGTGAAGATCGTCCACAGCTGTGCAGGGTATTGCTCCCTGGAAATGGGAGACAAGGTATGTGTGGGGGAAAGGCATGTAAAGGCATGGGGAGGAGGCAGAGGTAGGCGAAACACAAGCTAGGGTAGATTTACCTGTCCTCGATGAAGGCTGCTGGTGCGGTCTTGTGGTGTGCAAGACTGGCTACCCTCTGGGAGGGTCGTGCGGACAATGCTCTGGCGGGCACGCTCCAAATACCAGACGATCGACCGCAGCCGTAAACGAATTCAGGACTACAGTGGTTTGTTTTGATGTATGTAAGGTAATGTGACCCCCTTCCCCCCCATACTAAGCTCTTTTCTATCTTACATGTCAGTGCCAAGATTGTGTTCTTTTGGATTCGCTAGGACCTGCACGCGAGGTGCTGCAATCGCTTCCAGTGCCGCTTTGCTGATTGGCCACATAGTGTCTTGATTGCCCCATTGCAAAGATGGCCTTGGAGAAGAGTGAGGCGCAAATATGAAATATGCATTCCACAACAAATCCGTTTTTAGTTTACCCAAAACTGGTCCAGTACGTCGCCTTCGACGATTTTGGAATTGAGAGTTGCAGAAGTCTATTACTGCTGCTATAAAAACGATTAGCCGCCACCGTGCTGAACTGTTCGAGCCCTGGTGCTGCTGCGATGCACGCGAGTTAGTCTCTGGCTATCTACAGCGGCCAACATACCTTGCTTTGCACCCTCGTTGGCTGTCATTTCCCTACATTTGTCACTCGCACGGAGGCGTTGCTGGTCGGTTGCTATGACAGCGATCACATGAACGCTTTAAGTCGCGTTACCACGTGTAATGAGAAAAAATGGCGGGCTAAATCATACTCAGTACTGTATAGTCTATGGCTACGGAGCTAGCCAACCGCAGGGAGAAGAAGCGTGTGTTGCAACAACTAAATGCTCATCTCCTAGATATCAAAGGCGCTAAGGCGAACATTCATACGGGCAAAAGAGGTACGCTTGATAATGTAACATGGTCTGGTACATGCGACTACTGTACAGTAACTAACGAAGCGTTTCTCCAGACGTCCGGCCCCTCCATGTGCAGCCGTCGAAAAGGTTAGATGCAACGGTGCTTATTCCATACCTATAAGTTACCAACCCTCCATCTTACACACACACACACACGCACACACACGCACACACACACACACACACACACACACACACACACACAAATACAACACACGAAACACACGTACGCAACGTACATAACCTAAACAGAAGTCGTTCTTTTGTGTGCGAACTCACATGTCACGATGCGGTACCTCTGGCACAATCAGTTCCTGTTGCACAGGCCATTCTCCCTTCCCTTTCGGCTACACACCTAATAACGCATACCGGAGAGCTAGTGAGAAACGGCCAGGCGACCGCCCATTTGGACGTCTCCTGCAGTCAACCGCCAACCGCCAAAACAGGGGCGGGGCCAGTGAACCTCGAACCTGACTCGAGCCTGCAGCCAAGATACAGGCAAGGTTACCCCACTCACGTGACGTCACAACGGTTCTTCTTTACCCTCAACAGGTACCTGGCCAGAAAGCATCTCGGGATCTGGATGAGGCGCACGTTTGGACGTGAGCTGCCACATGTGGCTGACCAACACCACACCTTGTCTCTGGAGAGGAGGGTGTTCAGTGCCTGGAGGGAGGTGTGGTGGTGTGCCCGCTGGGAGTGGAAGCTGGTTATCAGGGCAGACTGCCATAACAGGTTCGTAGGGGGAGGCTAGGCTGTCTGTGTGGAGCTCTTGTGGGTGTGGCTTGCCACTTTGATGTGCTTCCAGGTACAGGCTGTGGCTACGGGTGTGGAAGGCGTGGTCTCTCTACGTCAGAGCTAAGAAGGAGAAGAAAAGGAAGAAGAAAGTGGCTGGAGAACTTGGCAAGTTGGGGGGTGCTCTCGGTGGTCATGTGATGTCATGTGACATCACCTGCCATCGTGTGACATCACTTCCACTTGCATGTCTCAGCTGCAATCAACTTGGAGAGGTGTGTGTGGTTGGCCTGGTGTGAGTATGTGGCAGTGAGGAAGCAGAGGCGTGACCAGAGGAGGGAGGCCCAGGAGTGGTACAATGGACACATGGTGCGCCTGGCATGGGGCATGTGGAGGAGGGCCATTGGCTTCAGCCTGCAACGAATGGCTGCCGAGACCTTGGCCCATCAGTGCTGGGTACACTCCCTCCAACGTAGGGTATGTCGTGTGTGTGTGTGTGTGTGTGTGTGTGTGTGTGTGTGTGTGTGTGTGTGTGTGTGTGTGTGTGTGTGTGTGTGTGTGTGTGTGTGGGTATGTGTGTGTGTGTGTGTGGGTGGGTGGGTGTGTGGGTGTGTATGTGTGCGCCTGTGTGCATGTGTGTGTTGTGTGTGTGCATGTAGGTTTGTTGTGTGTGCATAGATTGGAGCTTAAAAAAGGAGTTTGATTGATTGCAGATAACGTAATGATTGGTTAGTCTGGGTGGAGCAACTAATTACTACTTTTAATATACAGTTAAATTGTTGCGATAATTAAACAATGCCTTATGCACATATCATAATCTGCCTGCATCCATCACACACATTTCTACATGCATCCACTCATGCACTGACCACACCCCCATATGTCCACTCATGCACTGACCACACCCCCATATGTCCACTCATGCACTGACCACACCCCCATATGTCCACTCATGCACTGACAACACCCCCATATGTCCACTCATGCACTGACCACACCCCCATATGTCCACTCATGCACTGACCACACCCCCATATGTCCACTCATGCACTGACAACACCCTCATATGTCCACTCATGCACTGACCACACCCCCATATGTCCACTCATGCACTGACCACACCCCCATATGTCCACTCATGCACTGACCACACCCCCATATGTCCACTCATGCACTGACCACACCCCCATATGTCCACTCATGCACTGACCACACCCCCATATGTCCACTCATGCACTGACCACACCCCCATATGTCCACTCATGCACTGACCACACCCCCATATGTCCACTCATGCACTGACCACACCCCCATATGTCCACTCATGCACTGACAACACCCTCATATGTCCACTCATGCACTGACCACACCCCCATATGTCCACTCATGCACTGACCACACCCCCATATGTCCACTCATGCACTGACCACACCCCCATATGTCCATACAGTCATGGAGTACTTGGATCACTGCCCTGCAATCTCAGAGGACACTCAACAGCAAGGTGGCTGCCTCCCACCAACATCGTAACCACGCCCTCCTCCAGAAGACCTGGGGGGCGTGGTTAGATTACTCCACCACCCAAAGAGCCCAGGCTCAGATGAGGGGTCAGTGACCATGTGCTGTGTAAGGGGTGGGTGTGGCTCAGCGTGCTTCCTCAGGTGAGGCTGAGAGGTTCCACACCACATGGTGCCTCACAAGGCTTCTAGATGTGTGGAGAGCTCGCTTCCTGAGGTCCAGACAAATGGCAAAGTTTGCAGAAGAGGTGCTGAAGAAGGGACAGATGGCAAGGAAGAGAAGAATGTTTGCATGCTGGAAACTATGTATCCACCTATGTGTGCTGTGTGGTGTGGTGTTGTGGTGTGTGTGTGTGTGTGTGTGTGTGTGTGTGTGTGTGCTGTGTGGTGTGGTGTGGTGTGGTGTGTGTTTTTCAGCTGAGAAATGTGTCAACACTGGGAGCTTGTTGTCTTAAACGTCTCCAGTTAGAGAGCTTTGTCTCAGCAAGAGGGCACTGCAGACTACAGCCTTGCAACACTTAGCCATGTCACTGAAGGTTTGCACACACACATGTATACACATGCACATGCACCCCTTGCACACACACACACACACACACACATGTATACACATGCACATGCACCCCTTGCACACACACACACACACACACACACACACACACACACACACACACACACACACACACACACACACACACACACATGGACACCACAATCGATGCACCATAATTGCCTCTCTCCTTGATGACAGAGAAAGGTCTTACTGGCATTCAAGTCTTACACAATGCAGCAACTCAACCAGAGAGCAGCTAACGTCATGGCTAGACAGTTTGCTTTGAAGAAAGTGAGGTCAAATTGCTTCACAAACGTTACAAGCTGGCTCTAATTTCAATTCATGTACTGGTGTTGATAAACTGTATACCTGGTTCATAACTGCTTTTTGATTGCCTGTCTATCAGTCTGAATATTGTGCTGTTTACTATTTTTGTGTTGCCCATGGTAACCGCAGAGTGTGGCGCACTGGTGGATGGTGTGGATGAGGAGGTGGGAGGTTTGTGAAGAGGCCAAACAACTGCCTCTGACGAAGAAAGCTCTACACCATTACCAGTAAGATACCCACAATGGCCAGACTTTCAAGTATGTCACGGCATCGTTGTTGGAAAGACATCACCTGATTGGTCAGGTAACAAGCTCCTGGATGGAGTATGTGATGTGGAGGAGGAAGAGGAGGTCCGACTATGGCATTGCTGATAACCTCTTTAGGAAGAAGGCTCTTCCCAGGTACTGGACTAAAAAACCTAATGACTTTTGACAGCCGAATTGTGCAGGTGCTTTGCGGCAATGAGAGAGTTTGTTGTGTATGTGGCGTACAAGCGTGAGATAATGGAGAGTGCACAGACATTCAGAGGGTGAGTTGATATTTGTAGGTGAGCTGATATGCCAGCAAATCCATCCGTTGCAGAGCTAGTGTGTTGAAGAGTCACTTTGGTGTGTGGTGTGAGGCATTTAGACTAAGGCAGGACATCAGAATGATGGAAAGAATGGTAGGGGGGGCATGGATGTAAAGCTTATGTTGAGGCTTCTAACCAACAGGCCATTCTTCACAGAGAAGACATTGTCAAGAGACAAATGTTAAAGACTTGGAAGCTGCGTACAAAAGGTGCACTGCGGCACCTTCAAAAGGAGGTTAGTTAACAACAGGCACACGTCATTTTCCCATGATTACGAGAGAAGGAAGAGGTTTAGCTGTAAGGGTGAGTTGTGAGGGTGAGTTGTGAGGGTGAGTTGTGAGGGTGAGTTGTGAGGGTGAGTTGTGAGGGTGAGTTGTGAGGGTGAGTTGTGAGGGTGAGTTGTGAGGGTGAGGTTGTGAGGGTGAGTTGTGAGGGTGAGTTGTGGGTGGTTGTGAGGGTGCGTTGTGAGGGTGGTTGTGCGGGTGAGTTTGTGCGGTGCTTGTGCGGGGGGTTGTGCGGGTGTGTTGTGAGTTTGTGCGGGTGGTTGTGCGGGTGGGTTGTGCGGGTGTTGTGCGGGCGGGTTGTGCGGGTGCGTTGTGCGGGTGCGTTGTGCGGGTGCGTTTGCGGGTGCGTTGTGCGCGGGTTGTGCGGTGCGTTGTGCGGGTGCGTTGTGCGGGTGCGTTTGCGGGTGCGTTGTGCGGGTGCGTTGTGCGGTGCGTTGTGCGGCGGGTTGTGCGGGTGCTTGTGCGGGTGCGTTGTGCGGGTGGTTGTGCGGGTGGGTTGTGCGGGTGCGTTGTGCGGGCGGGTTGTGCGGGTGCGTTTGCGGGTGCGTTGTGGGTGTTGTGAGGGTTTGTTGTGGTGTTGAGGGTGAGTTGTGAGAGGGCGGGTTGTAGGAAGGGTGGGTGACTTTGGATGTTAGTTGTCATATTTGTGTGCTCCACCAGGGACGTGCCTTGCATCACTACCATCGCTGCATGAAAAGTGGGGTGCTTTCAAAATGGAGGCAATATGTGCACATGCGTCATGCAAGGTTCGTGTCCCTAACCCATGGTCTGCTGCAACATAACAGTCCATTGCTGTGTGTGTGATAGGGTGCTCCATCAGCACCTTGCTCTGCAGCACTGCTCCGTGGGGCTACTGAAGAAGGCTTGGGGAGGATGGACATTAGCTGAGTGGGCTCTATATGAAGTCACTTGTGTTGATCCTGGTCTACTTATGTAGTATGTTTCGAGACAAAGGGACACACACAAAAAGCAGCTTTGTGCGATTAAGCACCATGAGAAGGTTTTGCTGTCCGGAGTAGTCCACGCTTGGAAGGTTGGATTTACAAGTGCAGCTCAGCGCCATTTAAATCCGGCCATTACAAAGCGCAGGCTTACCTCAAGCACTCGCGAGTGAAGAAGGCGAAAATAGAAAATGCTGTTTCTCTGTATCGCCACCACCTCAGAAAGTATGTCGTGTGTGTGTGTGTGTGTGTGTGTGTGTGCCTGTGTGCCTGTGTGTGTATGTGTGCCTGTGTCTGCAGTTGACTGATGAAGATAGAGATTTTGTGACTAGGTTGGCACTTAATGGAAAAATGTCATCAGGGGGTGGTAGTTAGTGAATTAGAGTGATAGCACATTGCAAAGTGGCCAGCCTCCCTCCCTCCCTCCCTCCCTCCCTCCCTCCCTCCCTCCCTCCCTCCCTCCCTCCCTCCCTCCCTCCCTCCCTCCCTCCCTCCCTCCCTCACATGTCTAGCATACCTAGTCTGTAGGTCAGCCTCCCCACCCTGCCCCTCCCTCCCTCCCAAACATGTCTAACATACCTGGTGTAGGCACTCCCACAAGTATCCATGTACTGTGTAGAGGCATCAAGCTACCTCTCCTCCCCATCCCCACCCTTTACTCCCTAGGGGTGTGCTGCTCAAATGGCTGGCTTACACACAGTACAGAAGGAGATTGAAAGTGATGAAGCGTTGTTCTGTTGAGCACTGGAAGCTTAGAACAACCAAGGCTGTGTGTGTGTGTGTGTGGTGTGTGTGTGTGTGTGTGTGTGTGTGTGTGTGTGTGTGTGTGAGGTGTGTGTGTATGTGTGTGTGTGTGTGTGTGTGAGGTGTGTGTGAGGTGTTGAGGTGTGTGAGGTGTGTAGGTGTGTGTGAAGTGTGTATTTAGGTGTGTGTGAGGTGTGTGTGTGTGTGTGGTTTGTGTGTGATATGTGATTTATGTGTATGGTGTGAGAGTGTGTACATCCTGGGAGCAACCTTCCCTCCACTCCATGTGCAGTACTTCCATGAGTGGTGGCAGAACACAGCCATCAGTGTGGGTCGTGCTCGGGAGGAAGAGGAGGGTGTGGTGAGGGCCACACAGCTCCTGAACAAGGGTACACACGTGCACACACACACACACACACACACATAAACACATGCGCAACACTATTAATGGCCTTCCTCATCAGTCAGACTAGCTGGAGTTCTAAAGATGTGGCGAGACCATTGCAAAGCTGTGCTGAGGGACAAGGAGAACAAAATGAAGGCTTTGTGGGCTTTTGCAAGCACATTGAAAAAGAGATGCCTAGTGTCTTGGCTTAGCTACCATCACATGTGCATTAGAAGAAAGGTGAGGTTGTAATGTAGAAGGAGGTGGGCATTATTATGGGGAGGGTGGGCATTATTATGGATCATGCCATCACCGCAGATGGTACCTTATTTTCGCCATGGTGAATTTGTGATCATTATGTGTTTCTGCGTAGCTTAAGCCACTGTTTATCAATTGTCATGTGTGGGCACTTATTGAAGTCACCAGTATGTGCCGTTGTTGTGCAGCTCTTGAAGAGACAGAGCACATGGTTCCACAATGTAAGGCTTCTCTCATCCAGCTACTCCTTGTGGAGAGTGGAGGTATAGCTGTTTGTGTGTGTGTGTGTGTATGTGTGTGTGTGTGTGTGTGTGTGTGTGTGTGTGTGTGTGTGTGTGTGTGTGTGTGTGTGTGTGTGTGCTTTGTCCATCAACGTGCCACTGGTCCACTGGTCTCCATGCCCAGTTGATGCATGCTGTAGTGATGCGCCAGAAGAGTAAGCTTTCCCTGTGGTACTGGAGCCACACCCTTCAGAGAAAGGTAAACACCCATTGGACGGTTCCCTACAGAGGAGTAATGGGAGTGTCTGTGGGTGTGGTCTCCTGCAGGCTCTGTTGGCATGGCTCTGGTATGGAGTGAGGAGGAGGAGGAAGGCAGAGAGGTATTCCATCGCCATGGAGACCTACAGGAGCAGGCTGTTGATAGCAGGGGTTAGGTGTTGGATTCAGGTGAGGGGTGTGGCCTTATAAGAGGGATGATGTCATGATACCTCCCTCTCAAAGTATGCTACCACAATGCAAGACCAGCGTCTGAAGGAAGTGTTGCTGCTCCAGACCCAGGTTAGTCAACTCTGAGGCTTGCTATATGGGGATAGGTGACCTGTCTCTGTGTGGGTGTGGTTAGGAGGCGTGGTTAGGAAGTGTTCATAGGGCAGTGTTGAATCAAGTGGTGTATCTGCTAGGGTGCCCAGGCCACTATGCATTGCGTGAAGAGGTGTGCTGTGCACTGGAGGGAGGTATGTAGGAGGCGGAGACTAGGGCGGGGCCTTGGCACGAGCAGGCATGCTGATCTGTACTGGACCAAAAGTGACCGGCAAGACAGAGGGCGGCCATGTGATGGTAGAGAGAGGTCACTTGAGGACTGGAACAAACTAATTTGGTATGCACCCATACGCAAATGGAGTTGTTTTAAAGAAGCTATAGATGTTGATAGGCGTACTGTGTTGCTGCATGTGCAGGGGAACACAGATAGGTGATGTGGGTACCTGCACCAGACCAGCCCCGAGACGACCAAGCTGTCTGCACTTTTCTACCCCCCCTGATGTGCACACACCTCTTTCAAAGTCACCCATCTCCTCCGATGTTCTCAGCGACAGCACACCTGGAATACCTTCCACATCGTCTGCTCATTGTGTCATAACAGGGGAAAACTCTTGTACATCCACTGATGCTACGTACACCATAGCATCTGCATCAAGCCCAAGAGTCTCTGGCACTTTGGGGTCTCCCAACCCCTCCCATCTGTGCATACCCCCATTACCCTTGGATGACATAGTTGGGAACACTGCCACTTGTCGAACAACAACTGTTTTGGGTTTAGATACAAGGTCATCAAATGTGAAGTGGGACCACCCCACACTTCAAACAGAGGTTGCATTGATGCGTTGTGAGATCATGAAATTCTATCATTTGAAAACCACCAGAAGGTACTTGCATTGATTTATAAGTTTTCATAACATTTGCATTTTTCTGGACTGAAGGTCTTTCCAGGAACAAATGCTTGTGGCTGTCAGAGAACAAGATGAAACTAAAGTACACACTGTGAGTTCCAATGTTGCCTAACAACTATTATGTGAGGGTGTGTCCTCAGCTACAGCAGCAGCTGAGCAGAATAGAGGAGCAGTTGAGGACAGATGAACCAAGGGTCCGAGCGCTCACTGCCAAAATTCAACTCCTTCTTTCGACTTGTGCATAGCTACTCAAAGTACTGCGTGCTTGCACTCAAAATTGATTTCATTATACCAACATGTTGAATTGTGCATGTGTAAGTTATTGCACTGGAATGGGCTCAGGCTGGAGGTTGATGAGGGTATTGCTGGAGCTAACCAGCTCTGCTATAGACACACGACCACGCTGTCTGATAAACTTGGCCACAGAATCCAACTCCTCCTTGGAGATGTAAATGAACTTTCCTCTATCGTCCACCACTCCAGTCAGTTGACCTGACTCTTGCAATGAGTTGACACGACTGATTGCATCTTGTGTCCTTAAGTTGAACTGAGATGCAAGGTCTTCAAGGAACACCACCTTTGTTCTCTGCAAGCAAAGCAGGACTGGGGGTGTGGCCACTAATGACTGACAAAACTTTACCTTGATGTGATCGATGAACTCTTGAAGGAGATTTTCACTCTACAAGTGTTGGTTAAGATCACCTCAACAATTCAAAACCGCGATGCTCAAATACCTCGCTCTCTTGCTGAGTCTCCCCTGTTTCCTCGACAACAAAGGACTCTTTCAGTTTCATGTACTCTTCGAGTTCTCTTTTCTCCTGCTCCTCCTTTTGACGTCTGAGTTCTTCTTCCTGTCAAGTCCTCGTCAAACAAGACCCCCATGAGGCCTGCTTACCTTCTGAGCTTCCTCTATTTTCTTTTGTTCTTCCTCCCGCTGCCTCTCTTCCTCCTTCAAGGCTTCTCTTTTCTTTCTGTCTTCTCTCGTCGCTTCTTCTTGCTGAGGATGCCAGCAAATAGCACCATTGGGTGGTCATGGCTTGCACATGGCACACTTACCTCCCTCATAGCCTTCTTTTCAGCTTTCTCTTGCAATTTGCGTTGTTTTTTGGCGCCCACTTTGCCTATGAGTTGTGAAACATCGTCCTCCTCTTCCCCGCCGTCCTCATCACGCGCTTCCACTTTGAAACCAAAGTGGACGTGACCTGTATACCCGACTAAATGTAGACTACTAAAGTACCTTCGTCATTGTCATCGTCTTCTTCGTCTTCTCGAGCAGCCCCACGGGTCCTTCTCTGAGCAAGAGCTATCCTTGAACCCAAATTCCTACGGCGCCGTCCTCGTCCAACGTTCGTGCCTTGCGGTTCAAGAGCTTCATCACTGCCCTCAGGGGCGGGAACTGCGACAGCTACCACCAACGTTTATTCTAATTAATAACCACTGTCACTTCTATACTCGAATACCTTGCGGCTGTACTCCTCGTCGCAACAGCGACAGAGCTGCGATAACAATTACCACAGCTGCAGCTAACGCCAACCAAATTAATGCTTCCATTGTGTGCGTTCACAACGGGGCCCCGCATGGGGAGTATGGGGCGGGGCAGAGGCGGAGGCTAAATTAAAAACAACATACTCCCACAACCGTGGGTGCTATAAGATGTCGTAGGTGTCTAGAGTCGCATTAATATCCAGAACGAAAAGATTCTATGAAAGTGTGAGTTATATTGAACGCACAGCCAGTAATTGACACTAGCTTTTGGTGAGTATCCACAGTGAAAAGTAATGTCCACTCGCCAGGGTGTAACTTGACCTTGCAACGAAGCATGCAGTGTTGTGGGCAAGCATTTAGCGCATTATGTATTACACTATCCTTGTGCTGGGAGGGCAGATGGATCGCCAAGCAGGCTGCAATACTGTCGCATTTCAGCGTCTGGTTCAACTAGTTATTGGGCGGGGAAAACCTTTGTGCGCAACGTGTTTCCTTTGGTGTGTCCTGGCGACTCATATGTACGTAAGTGCCGTAGTGGGCAGATGATGGTCCTCTCCCCTGCAGGGGTGGGGGGTTGTCGGTCTGGTCGGGGGGACTTTAATGCGGGTACATGTCTGGAGTATTTTGACCACAGCGCGCGAGGTATAATAGGAATGCTGCCATCTGCAAGGGGCTGGGTGGATTGGCGCTGGATAGCTCACCGATGGTTGTGGAATGGAAGGTGGCCCCGATAGGACTCCCCCAACAGATGATGCGTGCCTAGGTTTCTTGTGGGCGTGATAGGTATGCAGAAGTGGAACAGGAATAGGTTATCACCATGACGACACGTAATCCATCAGGTAACGTATCATCATACCATTGTAAACATCTCTGGGCCAGTGGGGATTACGTTTATAAGAATGTTGTTAGTACGAGTGACATGTGTGGGATCTTCTTACGCGCTCCCCTCGCTTCCCTTCTCTCAGAAACACACGCAGTTACCATGGAGAAGATGAAGGCCTGGACCAGGAAGCTGATGGGCAGCACAGACAACCTAGCTGCACGTAGGGACAGTTCTCAAAATGACGGCCAAGCTGACAGCCATACGACACAGTACGGAGCCACCTCACTGAAGATCAGGAGGCTGGTAGATAGCAGGCAGTACCAGGGTGTGATCAATCTCCTGCGAGACCACACTAGCGACTACCTCTCCCACTGTCTCTCCACCTTCCCCTTCCAGGCCCTTAACCAAGGGGTGCCCGACACTCTCCCCATATGGGAGACCCTCCTGGCCAAGCTGCACAGGAACGAAGATGGCTACATCCCCAGCTTCCCTTATGCCGCATGTGACGAGCTCGTCTTCCAAATCTCCTACGTGCTTGAAGTCCACAAGGGAAACCCGGATGGGAACCCGAGCACCATTGCCACCTGCAAGAGGGTCCTGAAGAAGGTGTACATGCTCTACGGGGACATCCTGGAGCGTCTGTACGTGCAGCACGCCAAGACAGAGAAGGCCATCCATAGCCTCGCACTCCACCTGCCTCTGGGGATGGATCACGATGCAGTGTCCCTCCTGAGCACCATCAGGAGAGAGGTGGTGGCGTGCCTGCAGGACTACCACGAGGCAGAGGAGAGGCTAGGGGAGCTCACGAAGAACGAGCAGGTGAGCCTGCTGGACATCCTGGAGCAAGGGATGGAGAAAAATGTGGATTTACCGGAGATAGCTGCCATCCCTTTGGATCTCACCCACTCTCAGTGCTTCAACCAGATCCAGCTACAGGAGAGGTTGTATTTCAACCAGTGCGTGCGGGCTGCCCTCCAGCCCAACAGGAGGAGGGACAATCTAGTGCAGCTGATGGAGATGCTCAATGATCGCATAACTGGGGACAAGGAGGTACTGGCACTGTACGGGGCTGTCAGACAGCGGTACCAGCAGATAACGGACGACGAGCCAGTTATTATGTGGTTAAAGAAACATCAACACGCACTGGAGTGCACCATATCTGTGCTGAAGGACATTGAGAAAGACCTCTCCATCAACACCAAGAGATCCAGTGTGGACCCTTTTCCTCTTCCTCCTCTCTTACCCGTTCCAGTCCCCTCCCCCTTTTCTTCCCCAACGGACACACAAGTGACCCTGCTCATCTCGGACGACCTCCATGATACCCCCGTCCAATCGGACGCCAACAGCAGGAGAGTGTCTGTCGCGTCCATCGAATGCGACCAATGGAAGGACTCGGAGGGGGAGAGACAGCACTCCCTTCCAGTGATTGGCCGCCTCAGGCCTCGCTCCGCCTCTCCCCTCAAACCCCACAGGACAACGATCCCACGTAATAGCAGCAGTCATTCCATTGACTCTGAGGAAGGGGCCACCTCCCCCAAGGAGGCCAGCTCCAGCATCCACGACCTGCACAGCACAGCAAAGGAGCACACGCCCAACCTTGCCTTCACCAGGGTCCAGTCCCTCAACTCCCGTCCTGTGGTGGCTGGTCTCAAGAAGAAGCTGGGCTTTGGGTTCCTCCCTTCCAGCTTGAATAACTTGCCAGTCACCCAGCACAGTAGTCTGAAGGCCAAGAAGAAGATGTTCAGAAGTGGATCAGGGGGAGTGGTCAATAGTACGAAGGTAGGAAGGGGAGGTCTGTGAATGTTATGGGAATGGGATCTGGGGATGGGGCACTGTGAAGCCTGGGAATGGGGATCTGGAGGTGGAGAAAGGCCTGGGGAGGGGTGTGTGGGATTGCAAATGCACTGCATGCCATGTTGGTTGTGTATAGGAACTGAGCCCCCCCTCCCCCATAGCACGCATCTGAGGTGAGTGGTGATTGCACTAGCTTGCAGTTGCTTCAGGAAGAACTGGACAGCATGAACAAGGAGCTCAGGGAAGCCAAAGAAATGATCCAGGAACTGCGGAAACATGAGAGAGAGCTGACTGACAGGTGAGTGCAGAGAAGGGTGGATTGGTAATGGTGTGCAGTGGCAGATCCTCTCTCCTCCCCTCCCTCCCCCTCCCCTCCCCTCCCCCTCTCCTCCCCCTCCTCTCCCCTCCCTCTCCTCCCCTCCCCTCCCCTCCTCTCTTCCCTTCCTTGCAAGTCATTGCTTCCTCTTCCTTGGGTCCTCAGGCTTTCCGAGCAAGCCCAGCGTCAGCTTCAAGACAGTGAGAAGTTTGAAGACATTCTAATGGGGGCTAGTCGTCCCACGATGGTTGTCCAGGGATACCAAGAGCTGTACTCTCAAGGCAGGGTGGAAGCTTCCGATGCCATTGAAGATCT
The DNA here is from genome assembly GCA_013339895.1 of Ephydatia muelleri. Classification (NCBI taxonomy): domain Eukaryota; kingdom Metazoa; phylum Porifera; class Demospongiae; order Spongillida; family Spongillidae; genus Ephydatia; species Ephydatia muelleri. Next base: position 21,976 of record JABACO010000324.1, on the reverse strand, counting down.
TGACCTAGCTGATGATCCACAGTTCATTTTGGACCTACTCCTGCAAACCTTACTGGTACATGTAGTGACCAATACACCTGCATTTGACTCTCTGCACCTTAATCGTTGTGCCAAGCGTAGGCCTGCATGATGACATCATCACGATAGGAGAGGTCAAGTTGCTTTAGTCCTATTTGGCCCACAAAGTCACCATAGTCTACAGGCATTCTTGTACTGCTCCCTCAGTGCTTAATAATTAACCAGTCCTTGATTTAATAACTAACTTCTCTTTGCTGCAGTTTGCCTACAGCACAGCACAGTTGGCTCTATGCAGACTGCATCGGGAATGGAAGGGCATCCTGGGTGTGGAGGGAACAGACAACCACCTAGCAGTGAGGCAGCTGGAGTCTGCTGTCAGTCTTTATCTCAGGAAAGTGTGCTCAGTGTTCAACACAGAGGACATCGTACAGGTGAGTCATTTGTCTTGAGGATACCAGTTGGAAATACATGCTGAGCATTAGAAAAGTATTCATGGGGGTGAGACTGGCTTGAACAGCTAGGATATGTGTGTGTGTGTGTGTGTGTGTGTGTGTGTGTCGTGTTTAGTATGTTGTGTGTGTGTGTGTGTGTGTGTGTGTGTGTGTCGTGTTTAGTATGTTGTGTTTAGTGTGTGTTGTGTTTAGTGTGTGTGTCGTGTTTAGTATGTTGTGTTTAGTGTGTGTTGTGTTGTGTGTGTGTTGTGTTTAGTGTGTGTGTGTTGTGTTTAGTGTGTGTGTGTGTGTTGTGTTTAGTGTGTGTGTGTGTGTTGTGTTTAGTGTGTGTGTTGTGTTTAGTGTGTGTGTGTGTGTCGTGTTTAGTGTGTGTGTGTGTGTGTGTGTGTGTGTGTGGAGTTTGTAATGCGTGGCTTGTCACGTGTCTGTTCCCCATTGTTGACTTGTTCAGGAGGTGAAGAAAAAGCTCCACACCCAGTATGCTGAGAAGGGGTGCGCTACCATCACTCAAATCTTTGACGTGGGAGCCTATCTTGCCTACATTGAAGAGTGTGTTAGAGTTTCCTGGGAGCTGTGTGTGCAGTCACCTGCCATGACACTGAACTGTTCGGAGAAGCACTTTGATGCTGATTTTCACCTCCGCTTTCACTCAGCCGAAATGACATCATCGCTCATAAAATCGTTTATCTGGCCCACCCTTCTGCAGTCCTCTGGACCCACGTGTATCCTGTTCAAAGGAGTTGTGATCACATGACTAAGCGTATGATTCATGGGGGCAGTTTGCTGCCAAGGACTAAAGAGGGCATCCCTTCATCATAAATGGCAGATTCTATTTTTTGCAGTGTGTAATTTTCTGTCTAACATATTTTTACTTCGCAATCACACAATCACTCAATCACTCAATTGAAATAAAGCTGTAGGTGTTGTATGAGATGTCAGAGTGGCCGAGTGGTCTAAGGCGCCAGACTCAAGGTACTGACCTTGCTCGCTATAGCGAGTATGAGGCATCTGGTCCATGTATATGGGCGTGGGTTCAAATCCCACTTCTGACACTAACTTTTTTTTTTTTTTTGGTTTTCTCTCCTTTCATCTTACGGCCCTTCGCCGCCAGTTTTTATAGCTTGCATTATCAACACCATTCTTGTTCGGTTCGTAGTTTCGGTATCCTGCCTAGTAAAGAAAGTGTCCATTATTTATTTTGTAACCTAGGGAGGGAAATGGATGAAGTGAAAAGATGAAAGGGAAGGAGAGTTTCTAATGGAGCATTTGGTTAAGAGCTGGAGCAGGGATCATATCGGATCGTTTCCGCGAAAAGAGACCTAACGCATGTTTTTTCAAGTTTTCTTTTATTTATTTATATGTTCTAGAAGTCTGAAATGTCTTCTACACGCTGCTTCTTACGCACTAAGAATCAGAGTATCTGTCATGAAGTTGTAAGGCGCTGAATTTTTAATTAACCATACATTTCAATGCAAGCGTTACAGTTCTACTGGAAATTTTATAATATATGTACTAGGTTCCCATTCGCGGAAACAATCCCCTGGAGTAAAACTTCATGGGTAGTACGAGGGGGATGGGTCAAACTACAATTCCATACTCAGTATACTGGTTTTGATGTTACTAGTAGGGGATTGCAATCTTCAAATCTATCAGCATGAAAATTACATTTGTAAATCAATCCCCACCAACTATCATCAAAAAATGTACTGGTAATACTTGCGCATTATAAATAGTCCTTATGTACGAACGTCATTAGTCGGCGTGGGTGTGGATGAAATTTGTATCCATATTGAATGGCCCCCCCATTCTATATGGCGGATACAAATATTCACGAACCTCTGACGTCACGGTGCAGAAGGTCTATTGGCCCGTTCTAGACCCACCCACATGCATATAGTACTCATCTACCAACGCCGATATGCAAGGTAACGCTAATGATGCTTCAAAATTGTTATTCAGCCAGGGAGAAACTTTTCAACTCCTAGAGTCTGGTCACATAGATAACCGGATCAATGTACAGCTGTCAGAGTGGCCGAGTGGTCTAAGGCGCCAGACTCAAGGTATAACCTTGCTCGCTATAGCGAGTATGAGGCATCTGGTCCATGTATATGGGCGTGGGTTCAAATCCCACTTCTGACACTTTTTTGTTGCCATAATTTTTTTTTTAAAAAGTTTTTTTTAAATTGGTTTGGGATGCAACCTGTGCAGACACTTTTGCCCCTTCCCATCTATCCATCACAGCCTCTGAAGTATGTGCAACAGCAAACCAGGCGGAGCAGACCAAGATCAAGAAGTACAGTTACCTAACCTCCTATGTATACCATTCTTTCACACCTGTTGCGTTTGAAACACTGGAGTCTGCGGCCCTCGCTCTTGGGAACTTCGCTTCCAACCCCCTCTCCTTTGAATGACGTTTAATGAATGTTATGTATGTTTTTGTTGTTTATATACTGATAATAAAAATCTAAAAAAAAATATTTAAAATTAGATTATACATTTAATAACAATAAATGGGTCAGTTTCCGAGAAAATGAAAAGTGGCTATATATATAAAAAGTTATAAAAATGCTTCACGTTTGAATCGCTAAAACTCCATAACGGTTTAAGCAATCAACGTCCTATTTCGAACACTTCGTGCCACACCACGTCTCTCTACAAAACTATATTTTGGTGTCTTACCCTTGCTCCTTGCCGACGTTACAAGGCACAGTACCCCGAAGGGTTCAAAATCCAGGTAGCTCCCTGCAGGAATGTCCAAATCACTTCAAAATTGATATGCACGTAAAGGAGTCCTGTCACAATTGATTTCTGCAGATCGTTGATTTTTACCTCTTCCGTTATGGAGATACAGCAATGCAAAGTAAGTCCACGTTTCCCGCTCGAATCGCGCCTTTCTCAGTCCTTGAACCGCTTCTATTCTCCTGAGTGGGATTGAGAAAGGCGCGATTCGAGCGGGGAAACGTGGACTTTACTTTGCATTGCTGTATCTCCATAACGGACGAGGTAAAAATCAACGATCTGCAGAAATCAATAGTGACCGGACTCCTTTACGTGCATATCGATTTTGAAGTGATTTGGACATTCCTGCAGGGAGCTACCTGGATTTTGAACCCTTCGGGGTACTGTGCCTTGTAACGTCGGCAAGGAGCAAGGGTAAGACACCAAAATATAGTTTCGTAGAGAGACGTGGTGTGGCACGAAGTGTTCGAAATAGGAAGATGATAGCTTAAACCTTTACGGAGTTTTAGCGATTCAAACGTGAAGCATTTTTATAACTTTTTATACATATAGCCCCTTTTCATTTTCTCGGAAACTGACCCAAATATAGATATACAAAAGAAACAGGTAAACAACTGAAAGTAAACTGAAAACATGCAAAACATTGAATCTGTTCCTAGTGATGAGCAGGAAGTGATGCTCCATCGTCAAACCCACTATTTCACTCTAGAGCCTCTCAAACACAGGCTAACAGATCTCACTATTGTCTGGTTCTGACAAGACTAACCATTTCTGCATAAGAGTTTAATTGCAAGGCTAGCAGCTATACGCTTGATAAAATGATGTGCCTCTCTGTGCAGGAGTCCATCCACTGAAACAACAAAGGGTGTAAAATGACAACGGCGATCTTCAACAGCTTTCTGATAAAGCCTCTTTTTTTTTTCTTTTGCTGCGCTTTCTAAAACTGCCTCTGGAGTAGGGTGCTTATACAACGGGGTGTCAGTATCAATGATACAAATATAAAACAACGCCTCAGTCTGTGGTGATCACACTCCTCGAACTCCCAGGCCAAGCCTTAAACCAACATCATTTGATAAGGGATCGGTCTCCCTTACAACTGGTTCCTTTAACATAGATGGCCACACTTCTGATGACATGTCACCCAAGAAGTCCCTCACTTCGTTATGTCTCTGTATCGCCAGGCCACCTTTCTTGCAGTTCATCTCATATTGCCAGCTCCACATCCTTCACAGCATGAAATCAGGTCAGAAGGATGTCTCAGCGTACTGCATAACCATCCCTAAATTCAATTGGAGACAAGTCAAAGTGGTAAATTTCAAGTGGAGTTGGTGTTTGCCGGGATGATGTACCACTTGTTGCTCTCCTTAAAGCTCGTTGTTGTTCTGACAAAAACTTCGAGGTGAGCATGTTAAGTCTAGCCAGGTCTGCGTCATTATTTTTGTGATGGGTTTGTGAGACAATCTTATGAGATGTTCTGCAACATTGAATTTTGTAACCCCCTTTAATAGAGTCTTGAACCACTTGTGTGCCCAGCTGTGTATGGGAAGTAGAACATGGCTCCTTCACTCCACTCCACTAGTATTTTCCACATCAGGAGAAATGGGGAAGTGTGCTTCCATAACATACAAGAGACTTGCCTCTCTTCTATCTACCAAGCAAGAGCAACTTTACGGCGCAACTATTGCCTGGATAAGATGCTGTCTTAGTTTCTCTCTCCTGTGCTCTTCAATCATGTGCTTACGAGGTGTACGATCATCACAGGGGCAAGCATTCAGATTCAGTGCAATTGATCTGGCTGTTGCAGAAGCCAAGGTTCACTCAGTTTCTCACATTCATTGCATTCTTTCTTTGTACCCATTTTCATATATATACTTTTATCATTAAAATAAAAATAAAAATAAAAATAATATGATGGACCGAGCTTCAGCAGTAGTTCTTGACCAGTTATGACAAGCAGAATCATCTGCGAACCAACTTTAAGTTTACAATTATTTGCATTTTAGGTTGGTTTGCATTTTGCTATCAATAGTATCAAATTTCGCTGGTTGAAAATTAAAAAAAAAATAACCGATACCAGCTACGGTGGTTTCATAGTAAACAAAATAATAAACAACGCGTCAATCAATTCTTCATTCCAATTTGATTACACTTACAGATATGTAAAGTGATTAATCAATTGGAAATAAGGAATTGATTCGACGCGTTTTTTTTGTCGTGTTTAAAGAGGTCATTAAATTTTGCGCTTTTAGTCAGAACTAAAAACGTTAGTACCCACATAAATTAGTTAATCGTGTGCATGTAATAATACATGGAACGTACTACGAGATTTTGACCTTGTGGATTTATGATTATAACATAAATCTCAAATTGCTATAACCGAATTTGAATTATCCTACCTAAAGATGTGGAGGTTTGAACTTGATGGATATCGGACCTCGTAACATCGACACTATGATTGTGCAAGGTACCAAACAACATAGACAAAATGGTGTAGGACGAAAGAGGGAGTCGATAGCGTTAACCGTTGATCAGTATAGCAATTTGAGATTACAAGGGTAAATTCTCGTATAACGTTCCATATTTTTTTCTATGGATCTAACCGGGCGTTTTTTTTTTTTTGCAGGGTTTTGATAACACGGGAATACCAACCGCATTCGATGCTAGCTTTACGAATATGTCAGAGTGGCCGAGTGGTCTAAGGCGCCAGACTCAAGGTATAACCTTGCTCGCATAGCGAGTATGAGGCATCTGGTCCATGTATATGGGCGTGGGTTCAAATCCCACTTCTGACATTCATTTTTTTTTTTCCTTTTTTGCTGCTTACTTTTATCACTACTTTTTTTAGTGGTGGTGACACGGTCGTTCTGATAAATCGTCAATCCCTCAGCGGTAAAAAAAAAAGATCATGTCTGATTGCATTTTGACTGACAGAAACACACACAGAAACAGCTGCTGTTTGCTAGTGGAGCGGGGTTGCCATTACGCCCTTATAAAGCCAGTACGCCTTCCAAGGTACCAACTGTTAAGAAGACAACACATGTCACACACACTTGAGAGTCTCAACCCTGTAGGCTTCTTACCCAACTCCAAATACTGCCAGGTGTGAAACAAGTAACAGAGGAAGCAGCTGCTGGAAGCAGTCCCTGTGCACACAATGTGGAGTGAGAGAGAGGAAGGGTTAGAAAGGAAGGGGAGGGATGGGAAGGGTTAGAAAGGAAGGGGAGGGATGGGAAGGGTTAGAAAGGAAGGGGAGGGATGGGAAGGGTTAGAAAGGAAGGGGAGGGATGGGAAGGGTTAGAAAGGAAGGGGAGGGATGGGAAGGGTTAGAAAGGAAGGGGAGGGATGGGAAGGGTTAGAAAGGAAGTGAGGGATGAAGGGACTGTGTCTAATACAAAGCAATGGTGTAAAGGAGAACTTTACCCTCTCATCAATGGAGTACCTCTGATGCTCAGGTTCCTTGCTCCCGTCTTGTGCAGATGTGGCACTTCCCTGGATGGAGACAAGAGTGACAGCTAGTTACATGACCATGGTGGTCCAATTAAAAATACCTGGAAACATGAGGCAGCTGCTTCTGCTTGACTACAACAATGATGGGCTTTCCCTCTGTTCCTTCCTCCCCAGCTTCTCGATGTGCGGGAGGAGGAGGTTCAGAGGCCACTTGAAACACTGGGGTTGGCAAAGGGTGTGGTTCCCCACATCTGAGTGTGCAAATGAACTGCTTTATACAGCTGGTACTCATCCATATTCCCTAACAAAGTGGCTTTAGTATAGCAATATTGCTAATATAGCAGATGATACGAAACGCAAGATGGTACTTCACAGTTATAAAGGCACCTTTCAGACCAAGCGAGTTCATAATTAGATATTTATCGAGTGGGAACGAGGAGACACATTCATGATTTCTACTACCATCCCAAGCCCAAATGTTCACCACAATCAAGTTGAATATCATACTTACAACATATCATCGGCTTCTTCAACGACTGCAGCCGCTAACAGTTTCTCAAATTCTTCCTCACTGTGATTGTGGGTGAGTGTGCCTTCCGTTTGCTGCTCTACCTCGACCCAAGATTCAATGCAAGCGGATGGCTCGCGGGAGTGGGTGGAGGAGTCTAATTAGAGAAGTTACATAACCACATCCACAGAGAACCCAAAAAGTGAAGTTAATTCACGGCATCAATGCAGCACTCACCGTGTATTCCGACTTCAGAAGAGATACACTTGGCCATGTTACTAGTACTGTAGTTCGTACCTCGTATTGAACAATGATACTCTAAATAATCGATATGTAGAAAAATATTGGATAGGCGGTAAATGGCTTCCGAGTGTGATAGCAAACAAGGCCACTTCAAATTTCGGAGGAGCATTGCTATTCTAGGCTTGCACCCTTCCGCTCTGCGTATGAGGATGCGTTTCCAACTTGCGTCCTTTTTCCCGAGCTTTTTCAGAGGCCAAGTAAGGAAGAAAGCACTCTTGGTGATGAAGTGGAGGTAGATGTGGAAAAAGTAGACCCGATTCCGTATTTGCCATACGACAAGCAGAAGGTGTACTGTGTAATGATGGAGTGCGCCAGACACGTAAACCTAGTGAAGGTTCCCGCCATGAGCAGTGAAGTCATGATGGATAGGCAAGTTTTTTTTTGTGTCTCGGGCGTTAATTGGAGGTTGAGAGGAGGGGAGGGGCATCATGGGGAAGGCGAGGTAGGGCATCGTGGGGAGAGGGGAGGGAGGGCACCATGGGGGAGGGAAGGGCATCATGGGGGAGGGGAGGGAGGGCATCATGGGGACAATGCTTTTTATTGGTATTGTCTACAATATGTTGCTCCATTATCGTAAGGCATTCTGTCATTAAATAGTGGACATTATGCTGGTGTGAATATTTGACATCCTCTGTTCATCATTTATCTATAACTGACTGTAGTTTGATAAGGGCCATTATAGCGTTCGGTATATTTGGAGATGAAACGATATTCCTTTAATTCTGAGGCATTAAAATTCATGGGCCAGTACTGTGATGAAAGAAGATCTTTTTGTTGCAAAGACCGCTACAACTATTTCTCTTATGCCTACACTTCTTTGTACATGAGTGTATGCTCATTGCACCAGAATTCAGTTGGTCTTAAGCAGTTTTCAATGGAACCCTTTCAGACAGTTTGATTGGGTTTAGGGTTTTTGATGGGTAGGTGTTTTGACTGTACAGTAGGCGATGGGATTTGGCCTGACTTGATTTTATAGCCATTTCCTTAGCTTCCTACTGATCTTGTCTAGGGACAATCCAGCCCAAGTGTACCCACATTTCGGCACTGCCATCTCGAACTTCTTCCTAACTTTACATACTGCTAGCAGGCCCCAACAGGTTGTCAAGTTCAAATAATCACCCTTTAATTTATGTGATCTAGTGAACAATTTTAGTATCAATTGAAAGCTCTAATCATGGGGGTATTAGAATAGCAGAAAAGTTGATATCAGTTATTAAATAGATGAGTTTGCCACTCCATCCACTAGTGTCTGTATGGTTCCTGAGTGCATGGCCAATCCAGATCCCACCAAAATTGCACCACATCAACTTCATTGCATGGGAAATTTGGTATAAAATAATTAAAGTGGGATGGCCATGGAATCACGTGGGACATGAAGAAAGGAGCATAACCTGGGCATTTCAAAGGAACGTAACAAACTGCGAAGCCATGTTGTGTGAACCGTTCACACAGATAATCTATATGGTCAGCAGCTTGTAGTAACGTTATCTTTGTAGCCGTTGTATATACTTACTCTACAATGTAGAATGTACTTGTAGACAATGTACATTTCAATAACAGCATATGCACTAGCAAAAGTTCACTAACACAAAAAATTCACAAACACACACTATGTTTGTGTATTTACAGTAGGTGTTGAGGTGTGTAATATAAAGAGCCTTAGTTGCTGCATCCATCTCTTTGGTTGTGTAGCATCGTCCTGTGGATGTGTTAGGGTTAACAGATGTCAGCAAGTCCACTGATGTTAAAATGTCTGGTGTGCTTGCTTGGATAGTGAAATGACCTCTGCTGGGACCATGGGGGTGGAGAAAAGTCACGGTGACTTCTTGCATAGAAGGGTCTGTTTCCGTGACATACCCTAACCACCAAGCAGCATTGTATTTACCTGTCATATAACCTTTTATGTCACCAAGAGCAATAGCACTAGCTTGTGACACAGACACAGGCCCATTCAACCTGACAAGCTCCACTGTACTCCCTTACTGTTAAGGTTTCCACTCTATGGAGAATAAATCTGTGTCAATAAAAGTGTCTGTGTCACAAGCTAGTGCTATTACTCTTGGTGACATAAAAGGTTATATGACAGGTAAATATGATACTGCTTATGATACCCATATTTATCAGTAGGTTTGTAGATTGATTCGTGTGGGCCTAGCAAAGCGCTAGCAGAGAACACAATATCAGTAACTGGAAGCGCTGATAGGCTGTTTACAAGTGCAGTGGGTTTGAGAAGGGTTTTTTTTTTTTCGTTGCTTCCGTAACAAGTATGCGTACAGAGGGGTGGGCACTGGGACTGCTCTATGCCCGCCTATGACTTAAGAAAAAATTGTAGCCATGTGAATGAATAAGCGGTTACAATTAACTGATTGAGTACAATTGCGATCGCCATCTGGAAACAGTTCATGTACATGTAGTATTTCTAATATCTACACACTCATGACTTTAATATATTCAGGCAGTAAATATGCTGGCACATTTTATACACAGTACGCTGTATACAATCAATTCGCGCCACCTGCACCCAAGTACAGGATTGAGCCTCATGGTGTGCAGGTGCCAGTATTCTGACACATGCACCAAGTACAGGATTGAGCCTCATGGTGTGCAGGTGCCAGTATTCTGACACATGCACCAAGTACAGGATTGAGCCTCATGGTGTGCAGGTGCCAGTATTTTGAACTCAACAGTTCCTTTATCTGACACATGCACCATAAAGGCTCTTGCTGTCAGAACACAAAACCCAACCGGGTCATGGGTAAAACCTGGAAAGCCCAAAACACAAACCCAAATCTAGACTTTGCCAATCCTTATCCGTAATGTATCAGTGGAGGGCCTATTGTGTAATCTATGTAATATGTGGAGTCCATGGATTATGTAATTTGTGATCTAGGGCCTATAGAGTAGCCAAAGGATTTTATTATCCAAGTATGTGACACGGTTACAAAGTGCATATCTGTCTTAGATATTAGGCAAATAATGGAGATGATATTTTATATCTGTCTTAGATATTTTAATTAGGTCAAAGCATCTCTTATTAATTGCACTACCAGTGGCCACACAGTGTGTGCTTATTATTACCCCAGTTTCTAATATGACCATATCCAAGTTTGTGTGAAATTATCTGATCTGCATTCGGGGTAATTCAAATTTCTAGGAAGAAGGGTTGAATCTAGGGGCTTGAATTTGGAGTATTCAAACTTGAATTTCCGAGTTGAAAAACTATAATATAGGTTGTTTGCTGTGAAACATTGTGCTGTGAACATTGTACTGTGAACATTGTGTTGTGAACATTGTGCTGTGAACATTGTACTGTGAACATTGTACTGTGAACATTGTACTGTGAACATTGTACTGTGAACATTGTACTGTGAACATTGTACTGTGAACATTGTACTGTGAACATTGTACTGTGAACATTGTACCGTGAACATTGTACTGTGAACATTGTACATAACAATGGTGCAAGCAAACAAATCAAATTTATGAGAAAGATTAAGCAATGCAAAACCTTAATTGCATGTTTTAATAAAATGGTGATTTGAGTATGTTAATCGAAATGAATCGTACTAATAACTGTTAATAATTATTGTAATGGCTGTGTTATTAAACTCGAACCAAATGAAGGATACTGTAATAACTGAACATTGAGGTTAGTTAATTTAAATTTTTAACCAGGTTTGGCTTAAAGACTAACATAAACCATTCGTTCCACTTGAATACTTGATCATGATTTCAATTGAATTTAGGACCTTGAATTAGTTACTTAACCGTTCATCGTAACCTTAATTTGTTTACATCTGCCATTATGTAAGGGTTTATGTGTAATAAATATAAATCAGGTAACTAATATTGAGAAATAACCATTTTGTTTACATCTGCATTATTTGCCTAATGTGTAAGGGTTTATGTGTTATAAATCAGGTAACTAAGTGATATTAATAGAGAAATAACCATCAAAAACTTTGTGCTCAATACACGGGTGTTTGTGGCCATATATTTTGTGGACACTAACCTGAAATGATTATATCATGCCTTTAGCGACATTTTTGACAACCTTAGCTAGCAAACGTGAGCGCCATTTAAAAAGCTTAAAACAAAAGAGGCATCATTATTTATATACTAATCCTCATGGCACTGCTATATCGCTTCGGCAAGTTATGTCTTGTGAAAGCGGGTAACCCTTGAGGTACCCCTTCGCTTACAAGCGGGTAACCCTTGAGGTACCCCTTCGCTTACACAAGCTCCCAAACCTAAGAAAGTTTCCACTCAAGAATCATTCTAAGAGATAAAGAAGGTACTACCTGAATCCAGTATGCGCTTGTAGCCACATTTTTTGGGGGGTCAGTGATGTGTATTTCTGAAGTAGATAGACAGCTAGTACACTCGCTATGGTTTTGAACATGTTTATACTGGATTAATACTTCACTCTTTTGAGAGGAGGGATTGCTGCAACGTTTTGTGGAGCTATTGACAGCAGGTGCTCCTTTATAACCAATGGAGCTATTGACAGCAGGTGCTCCTTAATAACCAGTTCAATCGTTTAACTGAAGGTGTCTATCCACCCCGATAACAAAAGTTAGTTAGGTGACTGCTTATAACATCTTGGAAGGTCTTGGTACGAAAGAGAGGTGTGTAATGCTTCTGAAAACTCTCTGCAGTCGTATGTGCCCCTTTTCTAGCCTCTACCGAGATGCAACCACACACTGCATCTCTCATCCACCTTCGTTGCGTGTGCCTCCATTGAAACCTACGCAAATTATTCATTAAATACTCTTGCCCTGATCAACCGTAAATAAAAGAAAAAGAAAAAAAAAGTGACTACTTCTGTGTGCTATTTCCTATCTGTGCTGATGAGTATGTTAATTGCTTTCCGGGTTGGTTCCTGGACTAAGATAGCTGAAGTACACACCATCAGATTTGCATTGCTCTGAACAGGCTGTGCACTAGTGCATTGTTGGTTTAGTGTAGTAGCTATGGTAGAGTGTTTCGAGGAGCCTTTTATTTCCACATAATGTCGTAAGACAAGTAGGCCACAAAATCAATGTTGTATAATGAGATGGGGCTAGAATAATTTTGTTAGTTCATTGTGAATTACGGTATCGTTTAAATATCCAACCTAATGTCCAGCTGCAAACGCCTGTGAGCACCGTGTATGTGAAGAAGTTATTTAGTTGATGACCATAATTAGTTTTATTTTATTATTTCCATCCCACGGAAGTATTTTATTGCAGTAATTCAATAACTCTACATATGGCTGACGTGACCCGTGAAGTGATGATCTTAATTAGTTTTATCATATTATCGATCAATTTTGCCATATGTCCGTATATATGGCCGGAAATAATGTCCGAGCAAAACGTCATTAGATGGACCACTAACGTACCCTAAGTGCTTTGAAGGATCCTAGACTATATCAGGATAGTTCACATCAATTTGAGCAATCAGAAGCTTTTATTGGTGAACTCTTGCGCTCATGCTGAAGCCAAACAAGTTTTGTTGAATTTTAAATTAAAAAATACATAAAGGGTATAGCACACACATATAACCATACCCTTTAAAAAAAGGGATATTGAAAGGATACTAGTTACGTGCCACCATCATCAGCTGATTTTGTAGTCATGAGCTCATCTTATCTATTTTGTCCTTTCAAATTTTGTGTGTAATTCCGACCGATTTGGACCTTGTCAGAACATTTTGTCAGATTACATTTTCAATTATCATAACCCCTGTACTGTACATTACTTTCATCTCATGGAAGTATTATTGCTGTAATTCAATAACTGCATTTGGCGAAGATATTGATAGGGTAGGGTTATCACTGGTTGTGTAAATTGTGTCCTGTGGTATCAAACTCTACACCTAGTTCAAGTCACATGGCATATCAGTGTCACTAGTACATGTATTTGTGTTGTCCTATGGTTCAAGTCACATGGCATATCAGTGTCACTAGTACATGTATTTGTGTTGTCCTATAGTTCAAGTCACATGGCATATCAGTGTCACTAGTACATGTATTGTGTTGTCCTATGGTTCAAGTGCACATGGCATATCAGTGTCACTAGTACATGTATTTGTGTTGTCCTATGGTTCAAGTCACATGGCATATCAGTGTCACTAGTACATGTATTTGTGTTGTCCTATGGTTCAAGTCACATGGCATATCAGTGTCACTAGTACATGTATTTGTGTTGTCCTATGGTTCAGTCACATGGCATATCAGTACATGTATTTGTGTTGTCCTATGGTTCAAGTCACATGGCATATCAGTGTCACTAGTACATGTATTTGTGTTGTCCTATGGTTCAAGTCACATGGCATATCAGTGTCACTAGTACATGCATTTGTGTTGTCCTATAGTTCAAGTCACATGGCATATCAGTGTCACTAGTACATGTATTTGTGTTGTCCTATAGTTCAAGTCACATGGCATATCAGTGTCACTAGTACATGTATTTGTGTTGTCCTATGGTTCAAGTCACATGGCATATCAGTGTCACTAGTACATGCATTTGTGTTGTCCTATGGTTATTCTGAGCATTGCAACACATATTGTCTTTGGCAGGAAGCGCTCAAGACATTGGGTATATTTTCAATCCTTTCTTGTTCTTTGGAGTTCACTGACATTTGGCAAATATTTTTTGAATGAATTCGTTTTTCATGTAGATATATTTATACACTTGTTCTCACTATACCTCATGGAGGTGTGATCTTTGACATGTAACATCATATAGCATGGTACTACGGCCGGTTTTGAGTTGCGAGTGTCTGGTAGTCACTGACCAAAGTTAGATTGACTGTTCATCAAATGGTTAACAATTTGCGGATTGGTACTGTAGTCAAGAGACATGTACACAAAAGTGCTAAGATCACTGATTAGTGTGGCTATTCATTCACTAACCATGAATTAGTCAACATTGCTATTCATTCACTAACCATTAATTAGTCAACATTGTTATTCATTCACTAACCATTAATTAGTCAACATTGTTATTCATTCACTAACCATTAATTAGTCAACATTGTTATTCATCCCTAATCATTAATAATGCCATGTGTCCTTATTACTTGGATACATTGATTTATTGGTTTTGTGTAGAGTTAGAACGGTCAAAAAAAAGGCTTGAATACGGCACCCATATTGTGTGTGGTGTGCGTGTGTGTGTGTGCGTGTGCGTGTGCGTGTGTGTGTGTGTGGTGTGTGTGTGTGTGTGTTGTGTGTGTAGTGGGATTGTAAGTGTGCATGTGTTGTGTAGTGGGGATTGTTATGTAGTGTTCCTCATGTGGTGATTTGTATATGTGAAATTCCTTTGTATTGTATGGGGATGTGTGTATCCTGGGTTGTTTGTATGGGGATGTATGTATCCTGGGTTGTTTGTGTGGGCATGTGCGTATCCTGGGATGTTTGTATGTATGGGCATGTGCGTATCCTGGGATGTTTGTATGGGTATGTGCGTACCCTGGGGATGTTTGTATGGGGATGTATGTATCCTGGGTTGTTTGTATGGGGATGGTGTATCCTGGGATGTTTGTATGGGTATGTGTGTATCCTGGGTTGTTGTATGGGGATGTATGTATCCTGGGTTGTTTGTATGGGTATGTGTGTATCCTGGGATGTTTGTGTGGGGATGTGCGTATCCTGGAACGTTTGTTTTGGGGATGTGTGTATCCTGGAATGTTTGTATGAGGATGTTTATATACTGGGATGTGTGTATTGTATATGCACTAAATGAAGCATGTGTAAGTTTAGCAGGAACCCTAGTGTTGAACACTTAAGATGTTTTTGTCACTAATAATTAGAACATTATAGGGGAAATCTTTTACACATGAGTGGGTGTTATTTGAACACCAGCAAAGCTGCTGTAAGGCATCATCTCCTGTCCTAGCTAGTAGGAACTCCCCATCAAATCATGTACTCGCTAATTAATATTAATGGGTTATGTGATGTCAAATGAATTGAGCTGGATGTAGGTATGAGGAAATATCATTATTGTACTACTATAGTAGTTATCCAATCTCCTTGCTAGGCCTCTTCAATTTCTGTCTGATCTCCTTGTTAGCCTTCCCTCCATTGGTGCACCAATGCGTCAATGCCTTGGGTGTATTGCTGTGCAGCTGTGCAATGGTCGTAGCTTCTGAGGGGAAACCAATGAAAAGGTACCACACCTGCCCAATACTGACGGGTGGTGACCACATGATTAGAGTGCACAGCTGGGGCATCTGTAACCATAGGATTGCGGGTCAAACAGTTGCAAGGTACAGGACGTGGGAGCCTGGCCAAATATATTGCACACCACTGCTATAATATCCCTACATCACACGGGCGATAGTATTACATGGGAATATTGAATGGTAAGCCTGTAAGTTGGCTGAGCATTCTGTGGTCCCTTCTCTTTTATAGCCATGAGAAGGGAAATTTCTTTTCTCTGTTGGCAGCATACAAGTATATATTTGGGATATGAAGTGATAAATTTAATATATTTTGGAATTTTGGAAACTGACTTTGGAACAGGTCCCTGCTCAGTTGTACCATTGTTAAGATGGGAGGATGTAGATGCACCACACATGTACCTCCAAGGATGTGATGTTAAAGATGGGAGGAATGTAGATGCACCACACATGTACCTCCAAAGGATGTGAAGTTCCAAAACATGTTATGGACGACTGCTACAAATGCATCATTGCAAAATGTGCACTGTTCCAAAATAGTTGGGCCTACAGTACTAGTTGAGGCGGATTGGCGAAATGGAATGGTGAGTGTGCACTTGCTAAGATGTGTGGCAGTTAAACAAACTTGTTGTGCAAGAGGGATAATGAAAAATAGCATTAATAATCGATTGGCAAATGCATGAGGCCATCTGACGCTGTCCCATATGATTGTGGCTTACTAACCTATGTAGTGTGATCTGATTCCATGTGTACGTGAAAATCAACTGTAGGTCTGTGTGAACAACAGTGAATTAGTCTGGTCAGGTAAATGTTGTCTGGTTTGGAGATATATGAAGAATCCTAGAAGTGTTTCTGTAAAAATATAAATATACCAAGTTATGAGACAATTGATCCTGTTGTAACAGTAGAAACATGCAACATCCTGTGCCGACATGGCATTGTGGTGGTGATCATGTGTATACCATCATGTATACTATCATCTCTATGTATCATGTGTACCAATGATAAATAAGTGATGGAATGTTGTGAATGGAATGTCGTGTTGTTGTCTGCAGGGCTAGCTGCACATTTTGTGCACCTGTATCTTATTGATTCAACACAGACCCCTTGGATGTGTACAGTTCTCTTGATCCAGCAGTCCTATGATATATTACAGATGTCCTCTTGGTACAGTAGTCCTCTAATTATGACGTTTTGTGCACAGTCCTCTTGATACAGCAGTCCTCTAATTACAGACGTTTTGTGCACAGTCCCCTTGATACACAAATCCTATAATTACAGATGTTTTGTGCACAGTCCTCTTTGATACGCAGGTCTGTTGTGCACGTTGTATCAAAGAAGGAGGAAGAGGCCATTGATGTAGCTCAGTTGTGTAGTGGGAGTCAAATGAAGTTAGCTGGCCCATTGTCGTGTGTGTTTTGATCTATGCTGCATTGTTTCCAAATCTTTGCTTCTGGGTATGTCTGCTCGTAATTGAGTAGGTTTTGGTGGTAGTGTGTGGTTGTGGGTTGGACTCAACCTACCCATGGAAATGTGTGCTTGGTGTGTGGTTTATGGTAGGAGGTGGGCCCGTAGGTATATTCTCTGGTCACATGGTTTGCTTCCCCATATTAGATGGCAGTGTTATCATAGTTGTGCCTTCTGTATTGCTCCCTACTAGTCTTCTGTTGCTTTATGCTTCCTCTCCACTCCCACCATTCCTGGTGTGTGCAGCGTCCTGAGGGATTGTACGTTCCAGCAGAAGCTGCTCATTTCTCAGTTGGTGAAAATTCTTGATGGAGATCATTTGGCTCGTTTGTCTGTTACTGCTGTGAGTCGCAGCTCCTTTGAGTCCTTCTCTCATTGCTCCTCAGTTTCCATCCTTCTCAACTATCCCCATGATTTCTCCTCCACTTCTCCATCATTTCTTTCATCCACTTCTCACACCATTTCTCTCCTCCACTTCTTCCACCTCCACTTCTCCCATCATTTCTCTCTTTCCTCCACTTCTCCCATCTCTCCTCATTTCTCTTTCTCTCTTTCCTTTCCTTCTTCCTTCTCTCCATCTTTCTCTCTTTTCCCACTTCTTCCATCATTTCTCTCCCCCACTTCTTCCATCATTTCTCTCTTTTCTTCTCTCCACTTCTTCCATCATTTCTCTCCTCCACTTCTTCCATCATTTCTCTCTTTTCTCCACTTCTTCTCCATCATTTCTCTCCCCCACTTCTTCCATCATTTTCAACTGTTCACTTGATTTCTCTGCTCCCTATACTACTTGCTTGAGTGATCTTTTGCATATACAGGCTCCGCATGAAGCCATCTCGCGCAGGCTCAACACAGATCGGGCTGCCCGACAGTTCAGAAGGGTTTCGCTGATGTGAAGTGGGTAAGACACCTGCCATGCATTTGGCGGGGGAGGTACATGCTAGTCTCGATGGCTTCTCATTGTGCCTGTGTGAAGCCCCAGGACAAGGGTATGAGGGTTTAGCCACTATTCTTCGTACACTCTAGGAGTCAAGGCTTCTGTTGTGGGCCCATGAGACCCTTCTCAAGATACTCGACTCGGATCTGCTGCCTGTGTACCTGGACATCCTTCAAGTGCTCAAGTCCAAGTCCCCAGTCCTCGTGGAGCACATGATCCACTCCAGTGTGACAAGGGAAGGTGGGGAGGCGTTGGGGCTGCTGTTGAAGAGACCATGGAGCATCGTGACTGGAATGGAGGCTGTGGACAGACAGGTGAGGGCAGCAAAGGGAGTGTGGTTGTATGATGGTTGTATGTACTTTAGAACCGTCAAGAGTTTGTAGTGAAATTAACTCGCACTATGGAAAAGCAGTCACTGTGTATTATGTATTACATGTGTCATTTCATTGGTCAGTTACAGTGTAGGTCTTGCGTTAGCTTTACTGTTTGCCCTAGTCCAAGGCCAGAATACAGTGAAAGATTAAGCCCTCCCTGCTTTACATTGCAATGGTGAAGTGGGCCTGCTGGTGTAGTGTGTAGGTCCTGCTGGTGTAGTGTGGGGGGTCTACTGGTGTAGTGTGTGGGGTCTACTGGTGTAGTGTGTGGGGGTCTACTGGTGTAGTGTGTGGGTCTACTAGTGTAGTGTGGGGGGCCTACTGGTGTAGTGTTTGGGGCCTGCTGGTGTAGTGTGGGGGGCCTACTGGTGTAGTGTGGGGGTCTACTGGTGTAGTGTGGGGGGCCTGCTGGTGTAGTGTGTGGGGGTCTACTGGTGTAGTGTGGGGGGCCTACTGGTGTAGTGTGGGGGGGCCTAGGTGTAGTGTGGGGGGGTCTACTGGTATAGTGTGTGGGGGCCTACTGGTGTAGTGTGGGGGGCCTACTGGTGTAGTGTTTGGGGTCTGCTGGTGTAGTGTGGGGGGCCTACTGGTGTAGTGTGGGGGTCTACTGGTGTGTGGGGTCTACTGGTGTAGTGTGGGGTCTACTGGTGTAGTGTGGGGGTCTACTGGTGTAGTGTGTGGGGCCTACTGGTGTAGTGTGGGGGCCTACTGGTGTAGTGTGGGGGCCTACTGGTGTAGTGTGGGGGCCTACTGGTGTAGTGTGGGGGTCTACTGGTGTAGTGTGGGGGGTCTACTGGTGTAGTGGGGGGTCTACTGATGTAGTGTGGGGGTCTACTGGTGTAGTGTGGGGGCCTACTGGTGTAGTGTGGGGGGCCTACTGGTGTAGTGTGTGGGGGTCTACTGGTGTAGTGTGTGTGGGGCCTGTGGGGGCCTACTGGTGTAGTGTGGGGGCCTACTGGTGTAGTGTGTGGGGGGCTACTGGTGTAGTGTGTGGGGGTCTACTGGTGTAGTGTGTGGGGGTCTACTGGTGTAGTGTGGGGGTCTGCTGGTGTAGTGTGGGGGGCCTGCTGGTTTAGTGTGTGGGGCCTGCTGGTAGTTGTGGGGCCTACTGGTGTAGTGTGGGGGGTCTACTGGTGTAGTGTGTGGGGCCTACTGGTGTAGTGTGGGGGTCTGCTGGTGTAGTGTGGGGGCCTACTGGTGTAGTGTGTGGGTCTGCTGGTGTAGTATGGGGGCCTACTGGTGTAGTGTGTGGGGCCTACTGGTGTAGTGTGTGGGGGTCTACTGGTGTAGTGTGTGGGGGGCTACTGGTGTAGTGTGTGGGGTCTACTGGTGTAGTGTGTGGGGGTCTACTGGTGTAGTGTGGGGGTCTGCTGGTGTAGTGTGGGGGGCCTGCTGGTGTAGTGTGTGGGCCTGCTGGTGTAGTGTGGGGGGCCTACTGGTGTAGTGTGGGGGGCCTACTGGTGTAGTGTGTGGGGCCTGCTGGTGTAGTGTGTGGGGGTCTACTGGTGTAGTGTGTGGGGCCTGCTGGTGTAGTGTGTGGGGGTCTACTGGTGTAGTGTGTGGGGCCTACTGGTGTAGTGTGTGGGGCCTGCTGGTGTAGTGTGTGGGGCCTACTGGTGTAGTGTGTGGGGCCTACTGGTGTAGTGTGTGGGGCCTACTGGTGTAGTGTGGGGGTCTGCTGGTGTAGTGTGGGGATCTACTGGTGTAGTTGTGGGGCCTACTGGTGTAGTGTGTGGGGTCTACTGGTGTAGTGTGGGGTCTACTGGTGTAGTGTGGGGTCTACTGGTGTAGTGTGGGGGTCTGCTGGTGTAGTTGGGTCTACTGGTGTAGTGTGTGGGTCTACTGGTGTAGTGTGGGGGTCTGCTGGTATAGTGTGGGGGTCTGCTGGTGTAGTGTGGGGTCTACTGGTGTAGTGTGGGGGCCTACTGGTGTAGTGTGGGGGTCTGCTGGTGTAGTGTGGGGGTCTACTGGTGTAGCGTGGGGGTCTACTGGTGTAGTGTGGGGGTCTGCTGGTGTAGTGTGGGGTCTACTGGTGTAGTGTGGGGATCTACTGGTGTAGTGTGTGGGGCCTACTGGTGTAGTGTGTGGGGTCTACTGGTGTAGTGTGGGGGTCTACTGGTGTAGTGTGGGGGCCTACTGGTGTAGTGTGGGGGTCTGCTGGTGTAGTGTGGGGGTCTACTGGTGTAGCGTGGGGTCTACTGGTGTAGTGTGGGGGGTCTACTGGTGTAGTGTGGGGGGGTCTACTGGTGTAGTGTGTAGGTTCTGCTGGTGTAGTGTTGGGCGCCTACTGGTGTAGTGTAGTGGAGTTTAGAAAGGGGTGGTGGATTAGATTAAGGTTCTCTCTTTCTCACAGGTCAAATTTGAACCAGCTCCAATCTTCGTGGTGCTTCCTCATGCCTCTATGGGGGTTGGGGGGCGTCGCTGGAGGTTGTGGCATTCACAGCTCAGCTCAATCGGCAAGGTCTATCCTGTCATCCTGCCGGAACATCTCACTAATCCATGTCAAGCACTGAACCTACAAGTGCTCGTGGAAGAGATGGTGACAGTGTCTCTCACACGCGTCCAGGAGGTGTGTGTGTGTGTGTGAGTGTGTGTGTTTGGTGTTATGGATGTGGTCTGTGAGTGAGTTTGGTGTGGTGTATGCATGTGTGATGTGTGCGTTGCGCTTAATCAGTCATTTGTTGTGATCATTACTTACAATAGATCCCTCTTATGTTATCTAATAAACTGCACAGGCTGCAAGATACACATAGTTATACAGCCTAGAGATATGCTCTGTTGTTGGAGGATGGGCAGGATATGGGTGTTGGAGGATGGGCAGGATATGGGTGTTGGAGGATGGGCAGGATATGGGTGTTGGAGGATGGGCAGATATGGGTGTTGGAGGATGGGCAGGATATGGGTGTTGGAGGATGGGCAGGATATGGGTGTTGGAGGATGGGCAGGATATGGGTGTTGGAGGATGGGCAGGATATGGGTGTTGGAGGATGGGCAGGATATGGGTGTTGGAGGATAAGGTGATACCAAACGTCTGCACACATAAAGAGCACCTGTACTACTCTCAGAAATAGCAACTAGTTTTTGACTGTTTTTGACAACGGTCAATATTTCTCGATCCCCTAATTATGGACACCCAACACCCATATCCTGCCCATCCTCCAACACCCATATCCTGCCCATCCTCCAACACCCATATCCTGCCCATTACAATAAAGTGCAGAGGTTTCGTCTCCATGGCATTTAATATATGCAATCATCCTTCATTTGCTAAACAGCTTACTTCTGGTATGCGTCTCAGATAGTTCTTTGTTATGGCATTCTGGAGTAACCGTATTGTGCATATGTGGATGTTGCATGTGTGTTTGTTTGTGTGTGTGTGTGTGTGTGTGTGTGTGTGTGTGTGTGTGCATTTGTTTGTGTGTGCATGTGTGTTTGTGTGTGTACATGTGTGAGGGCATGAATGTGTGTCATTGCATGTTTGTGTGTGCATGTGTGTGTGTGTGTGTGTGTGTGTGTGTATGTGTGTGTGTGTATGTGTTTATCTACTACGCCTGATGTAAATAATCTG